>JAQFZA010000149.1:0-50511 GCA_034695115.1 Desoria olivacea
ATATACAAACCAATAAAATAATTTAGATATAGAAGAGAGGAGAACGATGTTGCTCACTCCGAGACCCAAATGCAACTATTTAAACACTAAATGAATGCAATATTGTCATTTTGTTTTAAAGTAATGGTTATATGTATATATCATTTCTATCTATAAAAAACTATCTTTGATTAAACTTTTTTTTTAAATGTAAAATATTAATCATTTTAAATTATTTTTTAAAACTACTCCAACCCAAAAAGTTTTAAAATACACTCAAAATATTTGTAGGTAAATTAGGTTCAAAATTTTCAAAGAGGCCCCAAAAAGGTATATTATGCTCAAAATAGTCAAAATATGCAGAAAAAGCTCCAAAAATAGCCAAAGTAGGCAGCAAACTTCAAAATAGAAAAAAATAGGAAGCTTCTAAACTCATCTAAAGAGTGTCATCATCCTAGCAAGTCTCATTGACTTGCTACGAAAACTGAAAAAACAAATTCCTAAAATCTAGCCTTACTTATCATTGCTTTCACCGAGTTCGAACATCGTAATCTCGATAAGTTTCCAGGCATTGGTGCATATCGCATCATCTTATCATGTACAAGCCTTTAGAGAAGGTTTGTCTTTGTGAGATAACAAAACGGAGCAATTTAATTCCAACAATGAAGAATTATTAGAATTTTAATATTGGATTGAATTAGAGTTTAAATGTTTGTTTTTTTACAAATTACATAGATAAAGTATTTACATTTTTTACTTGATTTCTTGGCAAGGTTAAGGTACTGTCAATCGTAGGAACTGTGTCCTTGTTTTAATTGGTCGGTACATTAAGAAGAAGTAATTTAAGTTTAGAGAGCATGGTAATGTTATTTATAAATTAAATAGTTTATAAATAAAAATAAATAAATAAATATCAGCAATCTTATGTTCATTGTGTTTTTAAATTTGAAGTTCCAGAAATGTAAAAATGAGTTTAGCACTCCTTTGGGATCTTTTATTTAACAAACATTATATTCAGTTTATTTGGTATCGCTTATTTGTACTTTGTGATGCGCTCTAAATTGCCAGAAAAACAGTTTAGCTGATGTATGATGCTTTCAAGAATACATTATATACGCCAATAAAATTATAACATTTACCTTAGGAGCTCCAACCTCATACTGCAATCCAACTGCACTAATTCTTGCTATACCTCCCAATCTATTTACTGACGACAGATCTTATATCCGTCAGAACTCAACCCAGGGTCAATACTTAAACCTCAAATTTCGTTATGCTCTACTTCCCCTATCTTCCCTTAAAAACTCAATTTTCAGTTCAACTGTTCAACTATTTGCATACATCTCCACAAATGCTAGCCACGTCTGTTTATAAAATAAAATTGAACCAGACCGTTCACCCACTGTCAACTGTCATGTAGCCTAGAATTTCATGTTTACGAGTCTGGAATGTAGTCTATGTATAATATTGTATAGTAGAAGAAGTTGGCAAAAGTTCGGCAATAAATTCATCCTCGTCAATGTCAACTGTAACGGAAAATTAAAATGCCCAGGCTTTCTACTATTCTGTGAATAAAGTCAAAGTTATAATTGTAAAAACGATTAAAAAGCCAAATTTTCGATCTGTCATCCACTTCCACAACCTTAGAACATTATGAAGGAATTAATGATCAGCAGAGCTTTTTATGAATCATGGACATTCTCAAAACTGATGTACTCCTTCAGATTTCTTATTAACACTACACTGCATAATAATACAGTGGAACTCAAGTAAATCCCTACCAGATTAATTAAAAGATCCAGACCTTTCTAAAGCTTAAAGTTCTTTAATTACAAAGTCACTATGATTTTGCTTTCCCTCATACTTTTCACTTCTTACTTCAAGACTCGTAAGCTTATAAACATTAAACAATAGGTTTTGAAGGAATAAGTCTCATATTCATACATCCTTCTACAGATTGTTCAAAGGAGGGGCAGACAAACCACTACTTCTGCTCCTACATTTACGGCATGCAGATAAAGTTCCAGCGACAAACAGTCGGCTTCTCATCGGCCCTAAATTATTTCCTTCATGCGAAAAATGGATGGATTATATATATTTAAGATCTGCCCATAAACTATATTGGTCAATACTCTTTGGCTTCAGCCTAAAGCATATCAACATTCTTCTTATCAAAGTTCCTCTGTTCATAAACAGCTGTACAAGGTTGCAGCGCCTACATAATCCAAGTGTGTACACCCGCCTGCAGTTCATGGACGATGATCTTCCAGAAACGCACCTTGTGGATGGCTCCTCCGTGGGATATGAATATGGCGAGAAGTTTTAGATTACAGTCCTCAAGTTGCTACGTAAGCAAAGCTTATACCTCATTCAACCTGCTTTCCATGGCTATATTTTCCGAAAACGACCTCATAAAAGGGAATAGAAGTCTACCTCCACTACTCCTCTCTCCGATACCATAAAAATCTATCTTTTTGTTATTCCACAGGGGACTGAAGCCTATTCCATTATTTTATTTAATGATACCAGGGATTCCAGTTTGACAACAGAGTCCAAGCCCCACGCTCTTTCATGCCTCTCTAAGCTCTGGAGCATTATTTTACGCAATTACGATATCCAATTTCAAACCCAAGATAAAATTCACATCAGGATCTCCTTTAGCACCATTTTCCAGATATTTTCGTCTCGACATTTTCATATTTTTTTCATATTAAAATAGCACAAGCCGAACTAACCTCCATTTGAAATCGTTCCAAGTCCGAGGCCTTCTTCATCATATTCTCAACGTCGGGTGTCAATTGGTAATCATTCTCTAGCAATGATGTCCAGATTTCGTCCTTTGTGGAAAAGTCCCCTTTGCACAAAATCAATCTCAGCAGCCTCTTCTCCTCTATTGTCCATGTGGAGTCGTCTGGCTTAATCACACGATGTAACTTTCCCTGAAAGGTCATTTTCATTTCGGTAATTAAATAGCATTCCACCCGTTTGCAGAGTAATGTCTCTTCAATTCCATTATAATTACAAACCCTCGATTGAGGGACCATTAAAAACACGTCAATCTAATAATTACCAATAAATGTTATCCAAATCCTTAAAAGATTACAGACTACACTTAACCCGTACAGCTTGGTCGGTGCAACAGGAGAAGGGAATTTTACAATTGTCTAGACTGCTTCAAAAAAAAAAGAAAGTAAACTGGCCGTAAACTGAATGCCCACATTCCGTTGATACATGTCAAGGTCGTAAACCAGAATCCTGGCAAGGGTCCAGATTTAAGCCTTGATGCATGCCAAAATGCCAAAGCTCAGAAGATTGATAACCTGACTCATTTAGTTCGGTAACTGCAGCTCCCTGCCTATCGTATCCCGAAGTACCCCGTCACTTTTATCATTGGGTATTACACGACCCTTAAATAATTATTTAACAGCCTTCGGCCTCCTGTTGCCTGTGACCATATTCTTCATAACCAGTGATACCTAATCGTAACGTATTTAGGTGTAAATACATACTATTATTAGAGTTCAACTCTCTAATGATGACCCTAAGAAAAGAACCAAATCAAAAACAAACCAAGGATAAAACCTATCACCCCTACATTTTAAATTGTCTTGATGAATTAAAGATAATTGTTATTATATTTTATAATGGCTTAATTTCTTCTTCAAAATGACATGCTCTTATTTTTATGTTTCTCATCGAACGTGGTAGTAAAGGAGCAAAATCACGTAGTACGGTTAATGAGGATAAGGGGAGTCCTGTATCACCCTTAAGACAATAGCTGTTTATCAGAAATGCTCCAGCTCGAGTGACAAATCGATTTCTCGGCCGCTATCAACCCTCGTAAAAGAAGGAGCCGGGTGTAAGAAGATGCCATCAATATGAGATAATTTAAACGATTTGGCTAACCACTTCGCTATTATACAACATACAGCTATTCTACAATTTGTGCGAATCATACACTTGATCACACGGACGAATGGTTTTCAGCAGCCCCTATTCAAGAACTTGCAAATATGCAGTCCCCATTTTAAAAATTCATTCGTGGTCATCGCCATTTATTTTCTTCTCCTTGGCATTAGCAGACGTAGAATAATTTATCTCCAGTTTATAGCAAATATTTTTCAGTTTTCTCCGTAAATTAGTACCAGGGCACCACAGCATATGGTATTTCATACACTCTAAGACTACCTTATGGCTCATTGATCTTTGCAAATACGAAATGGCCAAGAGGCCTTCAGAAACTCCAACGTTAGACGCACTTCTTGAATCCAAGGAAAGCGTGCTTCTGAAAAAAATTCCCAAGATCATGGAGGGGGCAATTCAGGTCACTGTAACCACAGCGGAGCCTGAAATAAAGGAGCTGAATGACCTCGTCAACATTACGTGTAAAACTGCCACCACCTGGAAAGAGTTTTTCAATGAACATGCTCCTGCGGTAATTAATACAACAGGCTTAACTTTTTAATGATTAACTGAACTTACAATTATGATACGCATTTATTTATTCACTTCGACTTTTTAATCAATTGTTAATAGACCGTAATTCATCAGTCGCTGTACGAAGTCAAAAGCAGTCGAGGCAAAATCATCGCTTCACTAGATCAACGGGTATGAAACTCAGACTCTGAAACTCTTCTGCATTAACTAATCTTAAGTGTCAAATTGATACATTGCACATAGAATCCGAACCGTCCATGGATTATAACTAATTAACCTTATTTTATATGTTCATAATGTTTAGCTCGAGCAATATTTGGCATTTTCGAAAAGGATTCCAAAGCTCCTTACAGTAAGAGTCGTCCGCACCGTTTATTCAAATATCCAAGTGGTTTCATCTTTCCAAACAGTTCGGGCACACACTTTCCGAGTCCAAGCAGTGCCAGAACCTGTAGCTCCTCAACAGTCTGTCTCTGTGTCGGGAACTAATTATGGGACCATAACGAGGGTCCCTCTCCCCCTGATCGTGGGTAATAATCCGGAAATCCTTATGGAACGGCTCATGAACGCTTGCAATGAAGCAGACGGGATCGTTAAAGAAAATTCCCATCCTGAGGTAGTGGACTTGGAAACACAGGAACAGCCTGATGAAGGCTCGTCCAAGGGCTCATTCATCCCCTTCGATTTAAAAAAGATCAGCGATAACTTTTGTGCCCGAATTTATCAGCTGCCAAGAATTCAACCATTCCGAACTCGAAGCGATCTGGCAAACGCGATTGGGAATAATGTCGTAGCTGAGCCTGACGTCCTGGAAATATCTGTCTCTCCAGCATTTTCTAATGTATTTTAATTCACGTTTTTAGCTTACAGTCCAGATTTAGCTCCTGCAGTACATGGAAACTTACTAAATAATATGTAATTTAAGTGCGTCCTACATCCATTCTATCTTGAGTTTTTTTTCAGGCAAGCACGCAAAGTAACAGCAGCGCTGCGAAGGAGGACGGTGATGACAATGAGAACGATGATGGATCAACCCCAATGCAAGTGGACCCTAAAGAGATGTAAGATCTTCAAATCCAAAAATCCAAATCCTACAGTTTTTTTCTGAAATCTTCGGAAGCTGGTAAGTTCTGCTTTGCATTTGGAGTACACCTATTTTTTCTACACATGTTTCATGTCTAAATGATAAAGGTGATTCCAGTTAATTGGCTTCATTTAAGAAGTCGTGAAACATTACTCATCTCATATTGTCTTTTAATTTCAAGCTATCAAAATTAATCATACGTGTCAACTATCCATGCGTCTCTCGGACGTAACTGCCCAGCCCACCACGACCCAAATAATAAAAGTCTTCGGTCATTATAAGCCACAGAAATATCTAGCCATTAGCCTGTTGAAATGAATTTTATGCCATAATTTTTAATTTTCTTGGATTTCACTTTTTAATTCCTTTAAGCTCTTTAATAAGTAATTATATGTACTTTTTATAACTTATCTAATATAGGCGGTCTTCGGTCATTATAAGGCTCAGAAATATCTAGCGATTAGCGATTGGTTTGTTGAATTGAATCTCATGCCATAATTTTTAATTTTTAATTTTCTTGGACTTCACTTTTTGATTCCTTTAAAATCTTCAATAACAATAAGTAACAATGTACTTTCTATAACTTATCTTATCTAATATAGGCGATGTTAGGTCAATATAAGCCTCAGAAATATCTAGCGATTGACCTGTTGAATTGAATTTTATGCCATAATTTTTAATTTTTAATTTTCTTAGATTTCCCTTTTCAATTCCTTTAAACTCTTTACTGACAATAAGTAATAATATGTACTTTTTAAAACTAATCTAATCTAGACGAATTCAATTGAATTGTAATATTTTATTGTACTATGTATGTACTCTGTGTAAGAGACAAGATCGACTTGATCAATTAGGTTCATTATTACTTGTTCATGTAAACATCAACACTGCCACGTTAAAAAACCAACTAACGGTAAATTATTGTAAGCTAATTCAATTCCCTTCATTAAGACTATCTTCATTAACTTACTGATTATTTATTGTTAGTTTAGATTACCTTTATTATTATTTAATTGAGACATATTAACGGTTCAAGGACTTGTTTTAACTCTTGTAGTATTAATTCGAGCTTTCGAGTGATAACTACAATCATCTTCAGGAATATATAGCAAAGAAATCAGAAATCGGAGGTATCATCGACTAGAAATTATGTAGAAAAGACAAAATATTTTGTTGTTATAGGAGACATTGTCAATGATTAGGTGGGATATTTTATAAGCGGAAGTAGAGAAGTGGTCCAGATGGGATTTATTTTCATTCCATCCTGAGTTTATTATTATTATTTTGTTGTAATTGTAGTTGAAAGAAATCCGGTTACTTCCATATAGTGACAAAGGTAGTTTCCTACGTGCCTTAAGCTCCTATCAACCCCGTTTTCCATCACATTAATCTGTAATTGTGATTGTAGTTTAATTATTTACAGATTTTAAGCTTATTAATTCCCGTGAAAGCTTCACCTATGATTAAATGTACTACACAATATAAGAATAGCTGTCTATACGTTATATTATCTTACTAGTGACTGGTATTATAAACCAGAAAAAAAAGTTCCTTAACATCTATTTTAGGCCTTTTTGTTTACCCATATTGAAATTGAAATAAATTCGGAAAATTGTAAATTTTAATGATGATAATTATATACTTCATAAAATATTTTTCCTTTGAAGATACATAACTCCCTACACTTTTTGGTAGCTTGAAGTGTTTAGTTTTTCCTAAGTTTGTAGCCCTTATCCTCAACTTAAAGGTAGGGTTTGCCAGTAGGTCCCTTTTGGTCTGAGAGAATGATACACCCTGATTTTTTAAAGTTGCCTAGCATTTTTAAATTTAAACTGATTGAATGAAAGAGATCTTCTGTCATTGGAGTCAATTACACCCACACATTCGTTTCCGTGTTTCTGTATTAGACAATGTAGAAGCTTTTAATTAGAAAAGGAGCATGCAAAGTTCTGCAAGTAAAATCCACACACATACAAATTGCAATGAGGATGCGAATTAATACGAAAAAAACGTGAGACAAAATCATCAACAGGATGGATAAGAAATTGTAAAACTTAAACCTCCGGGTCAGCTAAGATCAACAGCCGACTACGCACTGCACTGATCATTTCATGGTAAATTATTTTAATTGTTGTAAATGTAAGGAAAAGGTATTAAACAGATATTTATCGATATCATAGAGAAAAAAGGATTTGGAACACTAATTCTTAAAATTGATTATGAAATTGAAGGATTGATTACATTTGATGGCAAAGTAATCTAAGAAACAAATGATATGGCTTCTGGTCCTCTGTATAATAAGTGTAGGTATGACCTAAACGTTTCTTTGATTTTTTAACATTTTGTAAACATTGCAGTTCATACCCTCGACACTTTTGAGCATGTGTATAAACCTTTGCAACAAATCTATGCAAACCATGTAATAAGGCTGATAACAACATTTGCTAAGTCACTTTTCTACCACAACACCTCGTTTATCAACACTAGCAACCACCAGCTAATCCGTCTCAAGTTTCTCGAGGATTCGAGTCACCAATCTATTTCTCATCAGCGATAACCATCCCCAACTTCCCTTAAATAGGTAGCCTAATGTAACAAGATGTTGAAATGAAGATTGTATTATAATGACTTGGGTCAAAGGAAAAATAACATGATGTTTTCATAAACAAGATGCTCTTACAAGATGTCTTGGCAAAAATTGAATAAGCTAGGATGACCGGTGAAAAACTACCAGGAAAGAAAGAAACCACTGAATTGGCATATTATTATCATACTGGAGAATTGGACCGTATCGGCTCTTGTCCAATGGATAGGCAAACAACGAAACATAAATACCTTATTTACAATATTCCTAAATTCCTATCATCCAGTCAGTATGGAACGGATTAACATTTTGTGCATCAACCGTTACGCTAATAAGAGTTCGGACCCAGTCCATCGGTACCTTGACAGGCACTTTTAGCTATTAGCATTCATTCCCTCTTCCCTTATTGTCTTCAAAACCTCTGCGAATTGCTAAAGACCTTATTCGCGGTCCTCGTCAAAAAGTTCTTTATCGTAGCCATTTCCTATAATTGCCTAATTGGTATTAATTCAATTCCTTACAAGTTAGTAATAATACGCATATCCGAACAGGTAGTAATTAATTAGCAGCGAGTTTGACTTCATTATCTGGGAAGTTGTAAAATGTCTACAACACCTGAGGAAGTACATGTTACTGAGGAAATTGAGGTTGCCGTCGAAGCGTCAGAGGAACCTGGAGAACCCAAAGTGAAAGTCACCGTAGTGACAAAGGAACCTTGCTTACTCCATTTGAATGCCATCAAAGATGTTCCCTGTGATACTGACATCACTTGGCTATCATTTTTCCAACTGTACGACCCTGAGGTAAGCTATCAAGTATACTACAGCCTCCCATTTTAAAATGAAATCTAATGATTAAACTGGTTATTAAAATAACAGAGACGATTCAATATGAGGATGTACGAAATCCGAAGCAAGCAGGAGAAATTTTACACGAGCATAGATCAGCGGGTAAGTTCTTAGACTTAAGATTAGGTCTTTAGTTGGTTCAACCTGTAAACACTATTGTTATCATAGCATTTAATCCTAGGGTTTTTTATGTTTATCATTTAGATCAAAGATCATCTGGCATTTATCAAAGGAAGTAAAAGAGCTATTACAGTAAAAGTTGTACGACGAAATGGTAATTCAGAGCTGGAACAAGTCTCCCCTTTCGGCGGCGAGGACATTTGGGAACCTCGTCCCCAACTCGAACCTCGTTCCCACCTCGAACCTCGTCCCCACCTCTATGAGTTGCAAGCACCGCTAGCACCCATAAACGAGACTGAGAGAAGCTCAAATTACAGGTGGACCTCTACAATAGTGAGACCCAGAGGCATCGCTAAGAGTTATTCGAAAATCCACCTAGGTCCTCTCATTCAACTTTGTAATCAAGCAGCTGGAATCGACGAGCACTCTGATAGAATAGAAAACTCAGACCCTCCAGGTCTGAACTTGCACCCACTGCAGCATGATGACCACATTGCGTACAATCCCCTACATTTTCAAAGGGATAATCCGTTGCTTACTAGCATGCTAAGGGATGAAATGAGTGAAGCTCCAAGCCATGACCACTCTAGCTACTCTAGCAGGACTCAAGCCATGGGGAACATGATTGGAACTGAATCCAACATACCCTCGAAAACCGTATCTCAAAATATTTCCAATTTAGGTATATTCAGATTTTCAAAGTATCATTTTCATTAATGTTAAATGCGGCCTTAAAAATTCTTTTCAATCCTGAGTAAATCCCATTTAAATTTCCAGGAATCGATGCAAAGCATAGCAACCTTGAGGAGTTAGAAGGAAGTTCCGAGACCTTAACTGACACAATGCAAGTAGACGAAGACGATGGATAAGCTGATCAGCTTTCATTAACCTACCGCTTCGACTTCTCCCCTTTATCGTACCGCCTACACCAAAACGAGATCAGAGGAATCTCAAACTATTATTAGTATGTATGGTTTTAACAGTCAATCGTGATGATGTGATAATGTAGATGAATCTCCGGACTGAACTCCAACTCTCTTCTTCTTGAGGCGATATTATGAGCCGACAGGAAACGATTGACACGCTCGATTGAATTACATGACATTTTATATGTCATACCTACATATTTAAAGAAATCTCCCATGAGTACATTGCAATGAAGTAGCATCTATGCTTCCTTTGTAATGCGAAACCTACCAAAATTGTAAATAGGTTTGTGACTAACTAACCTTGACGTTAACCCCTTGAAGTGACCTTCAATTCGAAACCATTTTCATCCCTTCCTTTTAAACTTTTAATACCTTAATACCTTACTGTTTTGAAGTTAATGAAAGCCTTCAGCCAAGGCCATTTCCTACGCAGTTCTCAATCTTCAGCCAGTGCATGTAGGTATATAGTTTTAGCGATAAGCTATTAAATCCTGTCATTTCCGCCACATGTAAGTTGTATAGATCGTCGATTCCTTTCCTTGATACTGTCTAGACACACTATTCTGTGAAGCAAGATTTTTAAGAATTTGTCATGTTCATTTCTGTTAAGTGTAAGATGGATCTACCTAGATGAATAAGTAATAAATATGTGTGTGTCCATTCATAGGAATTTTGACTCCTTTACGAGCCTCATGAATGTCATGAATAATGTATACATAGTAAATAAAATATTTAAATAAATAAACAAAGACGAATCACAACACAAGTCCACAATTTCCCATTACGCACTACACAAGAGCAGTTTTTAATTAAAATCTTGCCACTACAAACTACAAAACAACATTTTGGACATTCTTAAACTAATAATCTACAAAAAGTGGGAATGACATATTTAAAGTTATTAAATCTTTGAATACAGAGGACTACAAGCTTATTCTTAAATTCTAATACGAATTAAGAGGTCAGGTAAATATGATTTCAAAATAATTGGAATCAGGAGGTCACCTTGATAAAAGTCCTTTCCCCCAAAGCGCATTCGAGGGTGGAAGGGAGGATGACGACTTTTAACTCCTTCGCCCTCGTTCCGATTGGAAGAAGGATTTCCACGTGGACTTCCTGCACCGTCTGCCACCACCGGCCCCACTCCGTCTCCGCAACTGCCACACCCACCAACTTCTCCTCAAAGTGACTCAAACCTTCTGGACAGCTCATACTCCAACAGAACACAATACACCCAGATGACTTCCGGCTTTTACAAACTTTCAATTCCGAATAAATTCAATCTGTTCCACTAAAGTATTGGCTTCAATGTCTATCCATAAATATTATTTTAAAACAGACTTTAACGATTTTTTAAGCTCGGTTTTGAGAAAGAAATAGTACGAAGTAACGTGAAATGGGAAACTGACTAGTGTTTTTAGCTACTGTTTAATTTTATTCAAATTTTAAGATTTTAAAACAGTTTTTTTAGGAAAAACTAGGTGCAAAGTCAAAAGAAAAGTTTGGAGTTTTTAGAGTTTGGAGTTTCTTGAATTTTAAATTTTAACGATTTTAAAACGCAGACAAGTTTTCCAGGTTTTTTAGCTAAAGACCTTACGAGTGTTGACTATGGAAGGAATAAAGTGAAATATGGTAAACAAAGTAAAAAAAAGTGTTTGATTGAAGATGTGTTTGTTCAAGTTTGTTGGTAGTAAGTGAGAAAGTGTATGTAGTTTGTGAGATTGGAGTGAGAAAGTGGATGGGATTTGGTTGGCGGTGAAGAGGCGGAGGCACCAGTCACCTGACATCCACCCTCGACTTGGTTGTTGCAAATTGTCTGTGCTGGCTGAGCTGAGTGAGGACAAGGCGTTGGTTGAATTATTGAGCTCCTCGCCGTCTTGACTACTGTGCCTAGACGTTGTCATATTTTTTCTGTTTTGAATCCACAATTTGCACATTTGCAATTCTACACTCAAGACTCGTGTGTCCCAAGAACGGTGGAGTTGGTCGGATACCCCCTCTGCTACCCCGGGGTAAGCGTAACATGTCAAGTATAGATTCGGTGTTCTGGAGAAAGATCAAGGTGCTAAATGTGCCCTTGACCATGGCGGGCTAAAAAAAAGAGACATGGTTTTATTCTGATTTTACAGATTTCAGGACGACCGAAGGTGGTACTGGGGATACTGGAGAGGATGACAAAGGATTTCGGAGAGCTGCCCATGAATTCGAATTAGTTAAGGAGCTAGAAGTTACGTAAGTACCAAGAAGAACAACAAACAAAGAAGTTATGTAATTACAAATTAAGACTGAGCATGAAAGGGGATTTGGAATTGGGAATTGTAAGAACGTTGGCAATTCACAATTGCACTAGTTTAATATGTATGTAGTAGTTTTTTAAATATTGTAGCTGATTTGATTGATCGAAAAGGGTCATGTTCAATTCAAGTTCAAAGTTCAAGGACAGGCCCGACTGACCAAGAATATGGGATTATGTATTGTGTGCTGGTGTGGAACTGTTTCCCCCGGAACTATGTCCGTGAGAAAAGAGTCCAAAGGGACTCATGCCGACCGTTTTTAGATAACATTGTCATTTACTTATTAGACACAAGAAATTGACTTAGATTTACTCAGTCCCATTAGAGATTTCCCTGTAGTACAGAGTAGAATTTGTAGTGTTGAGTAACTTTGAATTTATTATTGTCTTCCCATTTCACATTGTTTGAAGAGATTTCTGGAACATATTACTCTCGTGGAAAGTCCATTTTCAAATTCTATGGGTTGTTCTTTTCCTCCCTAATTTCCGCCCTACTTACTTCCCACTTAAACAATAATTTTAGAATGACTTAAATACTATATATTTTATGGTACTGTCATAAATGATTCCCTCTTAACGGAAGTTCCAACTTAAGAAGATTTACTCATTCATTTACTGTATCAACTCATTAGGTGTATCTCTTCAGGCTGACATGATAGCTGATAGCACAGAGTCATGATAGTTAATGTAATAAATAATATCATTTTTATTTAACCAACTCCAACTCTGCGTTTTTCTGATTAATGAACAAGTTTCATCATGTAACCCATGAGGAGTTATATTATTGTTTTTTGTTGATAGGTGTGAATTAGAAATCCAGAGGCTGTAAGTGCAGCGGTTTTGTAGATCTGACAAGATGAAATGTTCAAAATGTGAGGACGACAGCTTTGAATCCATCGAGGCATTGGATGAACATGACAAGAATTTCCACCAATCTCCTAAATACATTTGTGACATTTGTAAGACTACATTCACCGAACAGTTCAAATTTTTTGAGCATCTGAAAGCTCATTATGAATCGTCTTCCCTGCCGACCATAAGTGATTACGAAGCAGCTTCAATTCTTGTGGACGCTTCTAATTCTGGCCCAGTGCAAACTACAAATGGACTGACTCTTCAGGGTTCCCATGCGGAGTTTCTTGTAGAAGAAGATGGAACCAAGTTAACTAGAACATCATCTCCTATTAAGAAGGTCTTTAAGATTGAACATGTTCAGCTTAGTTCGATCATCGATAGCTCAGATCTCATGCCAGGCACAAGTTCTGGAGTTGTTGGGAGTTCCTCTATGATGACCCTTGCGGATGAATCTCCAGACAAAGTGCTTCTTACATGTCCCAAATGTAGGAGAACCTTCAGGAGAGAAAAGACTTTCCAAATTCATATGACAGTAAGTTTATAGTATTGGAATTGTCATTTAACTCCTCTGTATGTTGACGGCTCCAAAAATTAATAAGCTTTACCACGTTTAGATAAAGTAAAGATAAAGACCAAGCAATTTAAATCATAAATCGTTGTTATCTATTTTATGTAATTAATGGGGAAGCTAAGTGAAACTAATGGGTAAATTATCGTGACACAATTGACATGCAACTAAACTAAACTACATATTACATCCGTTGTATTTAAATCTCCGAAATACCGAATCCTAAAAGTTATTGACATTTCTGTATACACAATTTACCGCAACGTACCGGCATAGGTGTTTAGTATTTGGTAAGTCGAGGACTGTTTTTTTAATCATTTGGTCTTGTTCTTTTATTTCCAAAAGACATGCTGTGGGTCTGGATTCCGTGCAACTTTGGATGGACAAGAGAACGGAGATTACGATAAAGGAAAAGCAAAAGTAAGTTTTTTACCTAACGTATCTATCCATGCTTTTTGATTGAACTGTTTACATTTACATTTTGACTAAATTTGGTAATTAATTACGTTAGGGTAAAAAGGCAAAACTGAAACCAGAAGTCGTGATGATGAAAGAGGAGACATCTCAAGACTTAGAAGATGAATCGATTGAAGAACCGATTGAAATGGAACTGGAAGGCGATGATGACCAAATAGATTTTGATAACGACGACGTGGACGGAGTTCTTGCTGATGGAAATCTATGTCCAGCTTGTGATGAGGTTTTTCCTTCTCCAGCAAAGATGGAAGCCCATTTAAAAAAGTTACATCCTGACTTTTCATCCCCTAATGGTAAAGGAGCGAAGAAGAAGAAAGGGGCCGGACAAAGACGACAAGAAGTTCTCAAATGTTCCGAGTGCAACCGAATATTTAACCACCGCAACTCGTTAGTTTATCATATGCGGAGTCACACTGGAGAACGGCCTCATCAGTGCGAAATGTGTGGAAAAAGCTTTTTTGCGACTTCAGCTCTGAAAGTGAGTATTTATAGCAATATTTATATCCTGAGTGATCGGTCTTGTAATTTGTTTAAAAACCAATCATGTTTTGTAAAGGTTCATATGCGATTGCATTCGGGGGAGAAACCATACAAATGTGATCATTGTGGACGACACTTCCGACAGTGGGGGGACTTGAAGTACCATGTGATATCAATTCATTCGGACATCCGCCAATATCAGTGTGAATTCTGTGGAAAAGACTTTGCTCGGAAATACAGCCTGATTGTTCATCGCCGAATTCACACCGGTGAGAGAAACTACAAATGTGAGTTCTGTGGTAAGTGTTTCAGGGCAGCAAGTTATCTTCAGAATCATCGTAGGATTCACACTGGGGAAAAACCTCATGCCTGTAGCATATGTGGGAAGCCATTTCGAGTTCGATCGGATATGAAGAGACATATGGCTTCTCATAATCGAGATCATGGTCATAATCAGGCTGCAGCTAATGCAGTCAGTGTCGCTACACTGAATAATCAACAAACCTCCCACTCACTTCAACCCGGAACAACTGTGGTCACTGTGAGTAATGCTACTGCGAGCCAGCAGGTTGTTAGATATGTTTTTATTTTATTTTAAATGCAGATCAGCATATGATAATAGAATGTTGACTGAATAACAAGTTTTATGCTATAGTTAATAGTTGGTCCTCAGATGTCTCAACAGATTATTCAAACTGTACGAGGAGGACAAACAATACAAGTACCAGTGTCTGCGACTCAAATGATTCAACACCACGGAACTCTTGATGATTCTAATGAGGCTGTAATTAGTGGTGATATAAGTGAAGGAACTCCTATTAACATCATTTTGAGTCAGGATGGATGTGGTTCGGGAGATGGTTCAATTGTAAGTGACTGTGCATTTTTACCTCAGTGTTACATATGCGTGGCAATTTAATTTTACTAAACCTTGATTGATTGATGACTGATCCATGAAAGATCTCCTTTTTTTTGTAAAGATATTCACAAACCATTGGACGTCAAAAACATTTAAAATTGTTCGATTCTTTTGTAGATTAAACGTGAAATTTAAATTGAAATTGGAAAACTTGACGTCTAATTGGTTTGTGAATATCTATTTAGTTAAGTTTGCTGTTACCAGTGGTTGTATCCATGATGCTTTTTTGTAAGATGAAAAAACCTGTGTTAACTTTTATTTGATCTGGTCTGATTTCTTGTCATGTTCTACGTATTCGTTCGATTGTCTATGAGTACAACTGCTTGTAGTTTGAGGAATGAATAATATGAGTGAAAGTAAAATCGCGTACATAGTTATTAAAAATAACGCCTCGCTAATCGGATTATATTTAAATCGCTATTTAAGGGTGCAACCGTAACAACGTTACAAGCATCGGATCTCCCAGATGGTGTAATTTATCAGAATCGAGATGGGCAAATGGAAGCCGTAACTATCAGAGAAACCGCCACTGGCACCCTTTACGTATGGCCGGTATTTATGAGTTAGTAGTTATCGACAGTCGATATACTTGATGTTTTTTAGACATATAGTTGGGATTAGAACCCAGCAAGTGTACAGTGTGGTCATACGTTTTTTATTACAATTCATACAAAGCTGTGCATATAAATTATTTATATGCTTCTCAAAACCATACTAAAATTCCGATTTTAACTGAATAGGTACAGGTGGATTATGTTGTATGCACGATGGACCGACATAATCGACTTATATCTTCTTCATTACGTATTGCGTAAGCAAACGTATAATGTTTTCAACCTTTTATTAAATAAAAATTATAAAAACAAAATCCGATGTTACTCTCGTGCTTTAATCAACCAAAACATTTGCATAAGTCTGAAATGATAAAGTGACTTCTCATGTACCATACATGCATAAATCAAAGCATCTCGCTAGATTAGACGGTTTCTACTTTATTTCTTTAATAATATCAATCAGTCATTTGATGCAAATTATGTGGAACAAGATTGACATTTGTTTCGGGATTTATTATTTATCTTTACATGAAATGTTAATAATCAAGCTGCATACAATTTGTAATTCGACCTTCAATAATTGGAGAGAACTTTAAATTAGAATTTTTGATGCATCTTTTTTAAACTTAATAACTGGACATATACAAAGGACAATTTTCTGTTAAATAAAACTTGAACTTTTAAATCGTTTAAACTTTTTCTACATTCAAGTTTCGGAATCAATTCCTCAGACTTTCATGGTATAGAGTTTATGAATCATCTTCAGCTTAGGTAACATTTTAAAAGACATATTTATGCCGACCTACAAACTCCTCATTCAAACTCGCATTCAAAGCGGTGGAAGACTCAAAACCGATTTAGATGTCACACGACCGAAGCGGAAATGAAAACATGTTACCCTACGAATAATCTTCAAATAAATGAATAGAGTACCAAATCGGGGAATTCGTTTCTGAAGCAGAGATGCCAGATGCTAGTACAACTGTACAAGGGTTTACGAGAATGCCCAGCACCCACCATCGGCTTACATGTTCCAAGGATATCGCATGCTGGCAAACCCGTTCCGACAAAAAACTTAGATCCCGGGTTCTTTCTTCCTGTAAGAAAGTCAACAAGAAGAAGCACACCACCGGCATTTCCAGCTTGTCAGTCGAACATTCAGCGTGGCCCCGAAAGGAAAACTCCCTCGGAGCATCCGTCTTCGGTACGCCACAAAGTAGATAGGTAAGGCAGAGAATTAGGAGCCTGTGGAACATAATTTGTATTTGTTTGAGGGTGCTAGACCGGTTACAAGTTATGCATAAGTAGACGGTTCGTCCTTGCGTTTTTCTACCTGAAGGAACTACCTTCACCTCTCTTGATTACCTGCAGCTATTGTATTGTGCGTGTCTCATCTCCACAAAAAAAGCACCATTGATCTCTGGGTCAGTTGGGATAACATGCACTCATCCACCCAGCTTTCCTTTAGTTGAGCTCAGTCCGTGCTCGTGGTTGGGTTCTTCTAAAAGACCCGTTTTCAGTATTTATGCTTCTCGTGTTCTTACCTCTGGCTCTTAGCATTTGTAGTGTGGTTCGTAAATTTAGCCAAATGCATCGTAAGTTCTGAGACTGCTTGTTCCAAGAACATGGACAAATTATGTTGGATTGTTTCTTCTCTGGCTAATGGATACTTCGTTGATTTACAATGAGAGAGAACCAAAAAAAACATTAATTGGCATTTGGTTGGTACTGGATGGATAATACCTCTGCTGAAAGTGTTTATCTGCAGGATTATCGTGTCGGGTAAAGTGCGACTTGGATAGTTTTAAAATTCTTGCAAACCGATTTCCAGTTTCATTTCATAGAGATGTCGACTTTGCAGCTACAATCTTTTTTCGTTGGAATGTTTCCATTGAAAACGTTACATTTATTTTTTAATATTGTTATCATGGTGAAATAAATTTAAAATTGTGCTCAGTGTATGATTTTAAAGTATATGGAAATGTTCTATGAATTCTTACAATGTTGCGAAAAGAAAGTTTAGTGTCCCTCTGCTCAAAAAGGTCCGATCAAGTGTAAATGACATGACTTATAAACATAATCATTTCCTTACATGAAGAACTTGACATGTGTCAGTCATTAAAACATTAAAAGTCATAATTGAACCATTTCGGATTCGGTACTCCTGATAAACATAATTTATCATATACCGGTTGCCTACATGAAATACGAAGCCCCGAGATTTTCAGTTTGGCATCTGGTTTTTGTGACAGTTGATGATGATTAATTTATTCACTCGTCCAATCTCTACATATTTAACGGCGGTGTGTGGCTTCCGTGGTTGAGGATTGCATCAAAATTCCTTCATATTCCAATAAGTGTACTGATTTGTAACATCTCAAAGTAATGAATTCCTCATATAGTAAACGAAGAAGCCGGGACCAGTAGCGTTGTTGATGATTCCAAACAGAGATCTGGTCTGTGAATTGAATCCTCTCCAATTTATTCTAGTGTGTAGTGGCTCAAATGTCTAGATTAGCTATATATGTAGACTGCTACAATTCATAATCTTCCATCATGTTGTAAAACAAATTAGAGAAGCTCCTATGTGAAACAAGGTTGAGATGGTTTGAACAAAATTGGAAGTATTAACTCCGGTGGACACTTACTGACTCTGCATCTCTCCAGTTCCAAAGGATTAAATTGAAGAAGTTGGAGATGGAAAAAGGTGAGGCAAAACCATATGAAAATTACATACCAAGAAGTATTTACTCTCCCTAAGCTGTTTACATATTCATTCATCCTGTCAAAATAAATCCTATCCTAGACTGCATCACAAACTGCATATGCATATTACACGATTACACAAAGGATTAATAAAAACGAGGCTTTACTTCAACGATTAAGCCAAGCCGTAGTTGGTCTTTCTCGGACTACCTACCTCTGGCCCTTCTGGGCACCATGTAATTCATGTAATATTATTATTATGTATTATTCTCCTCCTATCATCTACCAATCTATAAATGCATTCTACATAACAGGTAGAGCATGTGGTGTTTGGCTGGACTTGGTCGTGGTAGGAAAAAATTGTTTCCCTGTAATTGTTACCATATATGTCCATAAGGTTACATTTTACATTTGAGCAACATTATACAGAATGTAACATTGGGATTTCGTTACTAAGCTCTATCCAAGTATCCACGCTTTATTTTGTCTGTGGATTCTGAATCGATTAGGTTGGGTGTAAGTCAGAACTCAAAACTCATAAGCCATTCAGGTCCAGAGAAGTCCAGGAGGTTGGCTGTTGTGCCCTTAAATTACTAAATTGTAAATTGTAATATAGTACATCATAATAAGCACTTTGTACTTTTAGATTACGGAGATGTGATATCGTGGATTTAATCATTAGCTTACTTTCCTGGGCATGTGATCGGACTGTATTGTTACACAGTATGGGGAGATTGGATTTGAAAAAATGGCAGGGTTGTAGTAAATGTTTAACATTGGTTAGGATCGGATATTTTAACATTGGCTATGAACCTCACAAAAAATTATTATGCTCAATTGTGTTGGATTTATATTCATTCCCACTATAGGTAAATACATATTTGGACACTGTTTATCTGTATTGGCAGTTCCAAGTCTTAAAATATGTATAAGTCTAAATTTGTCGTTTGATTTCTTAGAGACTAATTAAGTTTATTCCAAAATCTAGCTGATTAAAAAAATTAATTACGTAAGAATATATTTTGACCTTCCTAATGCAAAGTTAAATGACATTGGGAATAAGGTTTTAAAAATTAAGCAGCCCCCTCCAAATATAGCCGGCTTAACATCCCTCAAAAGTCTCTGCAATATATTTGTGTTGATATAAGGACGGAACATAACCTGTCTAACATCCCTAATGGGAACTGACTAGTAGTAGAGGCTGAAGATGAATTTGTCGTGTCGTATGGGACTGGATTTTAATGGAAGGATGAGAAAAGAGATGCTGCTCCTTTAGCAACCCTTTCAATTACAGATTTAGTATTCATGCCATGGACGAAGAAGGTATTGTAAATGGTATAAAAAACCAAAGTGTCGTGCTGGGAGTAACGTCGACAGGACAGGAACTTGACTGATGTGTCCGAATCAATAGGACAGCTTCGAGGATTAGAGGATTCGAGAGGCTTGAGGTAGAAGTACGAGTCTCGTACTAAACTTCGTCTTCAAGTCTATAAGACTCTAGAGGTGCACACTTTTCTTCCTGGTATTTTTATTTGTTCAGGTATTTTTTTTATTAGAGGTGATGAGTTCAAGATCCGTACATAGATGTGTAAATGTACAAGACAGGTATTGAGAATAACTAAGTGATTGATTGATTGATCTGTTCTGGTTGACATGGGCATCGGCATGGGATACTCAAATCCAAAATCCGTTCCAGTTCGACCTATAGGGGCATGTCTACAATGGAGAGGAAAGCATTGTCATTTTGTCTGTCACTTTGTCTACCTCCTAAAACAAAGACGCGATTCATAATGCCTCGTATCAAGAGTCAACTGGAGTCTACAAAAGATTTCCATGTTGTATTATCCACTCGGTTAATTGAGTTGAGTTTACGGACATTTGACTAATGCATTACACATTCAAGATTGTAATGCATTTCCAAGCTGTTTACGACCACGGAATAAAAACATTCCTTCATTTCATCCCTCCGTTCTTTTTCGTCTTGTCTTGTTTTTACTGAAAAAACCTTTTTTCAAACTCAGCTCTCGTATTGTCTGGAATTAAGTTTCATTGACTTGTTATAAACTACTATATAAAACATAAGCTTATCAGAACTGAAGATTTTGTCCAAATAGTTCACATGTTCCCATCTAAAAGGCCTCCAGTTTTACCGAAAGGATAATGCTCATAGTCAACGGAACGCATTATTTTTCTTGGAGTTTCAACAAACTTGACTATTCGTGTCATTGCCATTTGGTATTTGCCACGTTCCACGAGCCACGACCAGCTTAAGCCACATGTATCCGTCTATAGCTTAGGAAGTAAAAGGTCTTAGCGAAGTGAGACTAACTAAGTGTATGCATTACTACTGGAGAATTCTAATCCCACAGCACCCATGCACTATATATCTCCTCAGATGACTTTGAACTCTAAATGAACTGGGAAATGTTTAGGTGCATCTCCTGCACGAAAGGGTTTGCATTTTATTTTTGGATCTTTCACAAGTCTCCCTTCGCTTCAGAGACTCCACGATTCGGCTTCAAGCGTGGAAGTCATAATGGCATGATTTCTTTCCTTATTACTTCCCTCCTCAAGCTGGGTACATGAGAACCCTGTCTTTCAATTAGTTTCTAAAAGAGACAGGACCAGAGTTTTGCCTTTAAGTTGCCAGATCAATCCTTTCTTGTGTAACTAAATCCAAAGCTAGTCCATTTCATGCGAAAGATAGCTGACTGCTCTTATGGAATATATTCGTCTTATGTTTATTCATTGATTTCTTCTATTGCAATGAAGCTGATGGCAAATGAAAAAAAACTGTATTTCTAGAGTGTAATTTAATTTTTAGGAACGTTTTATAAAGAGATTCGCAAGTCTAAATAGTACATCCACCGCATCGGTAGGTATACCATCGGACAGAAAGGAAATCAGCAGAATATATTTAAGACTTTAGGATGAATATATTTTGAATGCTTAATATCTGATGGCATTAGTAATGAATGGACAAGAATGGTTGAGTTCATATTCGTACATATTGTAACTTGTAACTGTAAAGGTCCACCACCGGTGGGAACTCCCATTTTATAATGTGTGGGAGTGTAGAAATAGTAATAGAAGGATTTTACATAAAATCCAGCCATTCAAAAGTACACGTAACTGCAGCCAACCCTTTGGAAAGGGAAATCTCGCTATAAGCTGCCGAATTGCGGTGTACACGGGGCTTTTACGGGTTGCATACAATTAGGAAGCCTTAGGAAGCTTAGCTAGACTGCTTATGTCCGGGTTGCAATTAATGGGGGACAACTGTACCTCAAACTTAGAGGAGAGATCCGATCTCGGCTATTTGAAGCCGACCGTTTCCCGTACTCTTCTCTCGAGTCATTACATCTGTATTTGCAAATGCTAAATGTGAAATGGTGAACCTGGCTTCCTTTGTTGTTTTCTGTGCATCTAATTCCCAGCCCACGCAACTTTATGACTTGCATGCCTCATAAAAAGAACAATTTTAATTTTCACCCTTTTTCTTCCGTCTCGCCTCTTCTTTACAACCAAAATAAAAGCAGGAAGCAGGAGAGGCTTATGGTTCGTATGTAATGTATGTATGGGGTATGTATGGGGACAGAGAATTCCATGTAAGCAAAACCTCCGTTAAATAATACCAGCAAGGACTACGTATTCCTCCTTATAACTTTATAACTACTCCCTTAAAATTTTGTCATCTTTTCCTCGGATTTCTCATATCATCTCATCAGCTAATGTTATGTAGGTATTGAACCCGCAGCAGCCCGTCATGTCAACTGTGGAGGACCCTAGGCAGAGTTGATGATTCAGACTGGAAATACACATTATCTTTTGTTACAGCATAAACACGAGGATTTTATTAGTCATCCGCAAATACTCCTTTCTCGGAATTTGTTTATTTAAGTGCTAAAATGTTGGAGTCATATTTGCATCTCATTCGAATGTCTGAATGTCAAACGACTCCCTGAAGTTTTCTTTAACTAGAAACAAAACTCCGGAATCAAGAATCAGATTATTCCGACAGAAAAGAACAAGCAAAAGCCATACATCCACTTCCTCGTATGTTTATATATTTAAATTGAAGGTTATAGAAACAGCTACCAATTATCTATTCGGCCAGATCGGGAGTGGGTAACCGATGTCTGGGCCAGGTGCAGAGGGCAGACTTAGTTGGTGTCACGAACTGTAAAAAAGGGAGTTGAAATTTGAGTCCAGCTAATATAAATTGTAAAGGAGACGGGAACAAGGGTTCCTAATTTGACCAGTGTAAGGAAATGCAATTTATTCGTCTATCCAATCTATCAGTTGATATCCTGTCACGAAGTCCCATCAAACATGGTAAACAATATCCAAACAACGGTACGAAGGTTGAACTTTGTATAAAAAAGAATTATAAACACATTAAACACTCCAGCTCAAACTTCATATTCAGCCTTCTTATTTCGTATGAGAAAACACTCATCAATCCCCTTGACATGATATACGACAAGCTCTATTATAATGAAAGTGGTAAAGGCAGAAGTCAGTATTTTGCAGAATGCCTGGACAAATATCCGAGTTTTCATAATTGTCGTAAAAATTCCATTTTCTTCAAGACTTTCAAAACATTTGAGAATAATACATTTCTAAACCCAGATCTACTAATTGCACTAAACTCTCAAATGAAAGTATTTAGTAAATCTACTAATTTAATAGTAAGAATAGAAATAATTTATTAAAATACTATTAAACCAAATTTCTGTTAATTACTAAAGGCAAATACTTTCTGCGAATGCGAGCTGGATAATTTCAACAATAAATCACAATCAAGAACTACAGAAGTTTTGTTGAGGTCTTGCAATTTTTTTTTCAAGAGCGTACGTACACACGTTTAGCCATTTGCCTTTAAGCATGATCTTATTGTTCCATACAATTTCCATTAGTCCCTATCAAATATATTCCGGCATCCTCGTTCAATTACAGGAAAGCGGCTTCAATTTCAACTTCTCTTTGCCTTCAGCCCTGAACTGAGCTAATGTAATTGCAAGTGCTGAGTGTGTCGAAATTAATTCTAAAAATCCAAGCATGTCTTACTTTACATTTAACTCATTCGTTACAGTGGCTGAGAGTATGAAACTAAATTTGATTGCCGCAGTTATGTTACGTAGTAATGTACCTACGTACCATACTATGTACCTCCTTTGTAATTATACAGGCCACAATGCGAAATCCCTTACTCCATCATAATTTGCATGTGCAGAAAAGTTCCAGGGCTCGTAATAATGCCAATTTACTTTCTGTTGAGGCAATCGTAATATACGTCAATCATCCCAATTAGCTAAGCGTATAGCATGGAGTTCAGGTTGGAGATATTGAATTAAATAATGTGTTTTCCTTACAACATTATGCTACCTGCAATTTCGAACTCGTATCTTCGATTCCTACCGTTGACCGTATTTTCCTTATTATTGAGCTTAGGTTCTGGTTCTAAGAACCGGTGATCGGTGCTTGTAATTTATAGCTTGCATTTATTGCATTCTAGTTCCTGTAAAACATATGAAGAGAATTAAGGTGGGCTGATACGGGAGGAAGGGTTGAGGTTGAATGCATCTGACCATGCAATTAACTCAGAGATGAGTAATGAGATAGGTCAGGGCACCCTGGTGTGCTCAAGCGTCCAGCAATTATTCATTTCAATCTATCCTTTATTTTTACACTTCCTCCTGTCAGCAGTCATTATCAAAATCTAATTCCATTCGAACATGCTAATTATTATACTAATCCCTGGAATTCGAAATGCGTTTGGTTGTTCCAGCTTAAACATACGGGTAGGTAATTACATAAGGTACATAATTGCTATGACATGAGAAATGTAGAGAGCACGATTAAGTAGAGGGTGTTCTTTGGTGGTGAGTTCTGGCATTTTCTTGGTCTAATATTTGAAGTTAATTGTACGTAATTGAATTGAAAGGAAAAAGTTAATCGTACCTGAAATTGTTTTTCCTGACTACAAATGGACAAGCAGAAATTCTACAACCCATCCGTCCTTAATATTTAAGTTTAAGTTTATTGTAGTTAATATGCGTTATTATTGTATAGTTATTATCCGACCTACGCTAATATGAAGAGATCTTTAGTAAGTAACACAAAACGGTGTATCACATTTTGTTGCATAAAATCAGCAACCATATTGTATGTATGTACATGATGAATAGGAATGTAGTGCGTGTTTTTGACAAATTCAGATTTTTTAAACGATTTCAGAAAGTTCAACGAAGTTATAAGTTTTAAAAATTTAAAAATTATTCCGTATTTTGCATGCATTTCATTTTCAAATTATTTCAAATCACTTTCACCAGTCAATATCTTTTTTAAATAAAAAAAATTATCTTGATCCGTCGGTTACTATTATGAAGATCCCTATTAGTGTACAATGTAGCTATGTATCTCGTATCTTCCTCACGTTCATGCAGCAACATTCCCTTATGCTTATGAAAGTGCATATCTCGTTAATCCATTCATGCGCATAACTAATTAAAAGACGAGGCATTTGGCTACCTTAAGAGAGTCATAGTTTTACTATTGTAGAGTATGTATTCAACATTTTGTTTCGTGACTTTTTTCGAAGTGTTCATCTTCTATCCCTGCCTTTTGTCGCATGTATTGTAACTTTTGGACTTCTCACTTTGGTACTTCCTGACTCCTAAACCACTACAATTCTATTTGACTCATTAAACTCTTCTTAATTATTACAAACTACAAACTTCAAGCTCTCAATTGTCTCACATTTCCTAATTCACAGTACAAATCATCTTACATCGCATCATATCTAAGCGGTCAGATTATTAGGCATTATGCCATTATCATAATAACTTGCCACCACATTCTACTGATACATTTTTCGGAAGGCTCAATCAGGAACTTGGATTAAGGAGCAATGTTCAACCACCTCTTGATGATCCCCCTCAAAGATAAGCCAAGGTGTGTAAGAAGTGATTTACGACTTCTATGTTGGAAATATTTTCAAAACGCTTCAAACAATATTGATTTGATTTATTAAGTTGTTAAATTCTTAACTCCATAAAGAATTAGGTTTCGAGAAACACATGATTTTCAATGAACCTCAGGGTTCAAATATAAAGTCTAGATTAGGCAATACATCCTGTGTACATAGTCTATACATAGATTGTATGAAGTTTCATTATGAATTAACAATCGTATAATTTATGAACTTCATACATTTCCCGATTAAAGTACACATAAATTACTCTCCGAAAATGTTTGGTAAAATAGATATACTGTACAAAATTTAGGTTTTGGACGCTTGATGTCTTAGATGATTTGGTATTTAAAAAAAAGCTTATTGGGCATTAATATCGAGAAATAAATTTGATAAGGTGTGGGTTAAAGTGCTTTCAAGTATGTTTCAAAGACAAGGATTTGTAAATTCTAGAAACCAGCTTACCAGTCTTAAATTTGTGATTCCTTAAACTTCTTATACACTTTGAAATAAAAGCATTATCCGATCCAGAAAATATATAACATATAGCCCTAGTTTAGTACAAAGGCATGTTGGTGGTTTGTATTCATAGGATTTAGGATATCGACCTGCGGATACGATCGTTTGATTTTATCAAATGAAATCAGCTCTTTGTTCTACAACTGATTATAACCCATCCGCTTCGATTGTATTATTCTATGAGAAAATATAACGATAAAGGTCTCTCTGTCAATTTGGATCGGTAATATTATTATTTATTACCGTCCTCCCAACCAACCTACAGAACTTATCAACTACATCTTGTAAGTATAAGCCACTTGGATTTGGATAGGGGTTTGGAAACCGACAAAGTATTCTTTTTGTGTATATGAATGAAATAACTCATCCGTATGTAAAATATTCCAATCCATACTTATCTTACCCACTTATCGTTATTTCAGTGTCTCTAGTCTTGTCTTGATCAAAATGTAGGCTCTCAAATACACAACCTATAAAACTATTTACCGGAAGCATAGACTAAAAGTTCAATCACCACCGACCACTTCCGGTTTCTTGCAATGAATAATAAATGACTAATATCTGAATGCAGCTGGAAATCTTAGATTTTCAACAGTTCCGGTTACATCGTACTCGTAATAAAGATTTTGAGTATTTTTGCCGGCTCCCACTTTGGCAAAAGCAATATCGAGAAATCGGGCGATTTTGGTATACGAAAATATGTACATACTACCAAAATCTTAAAAACAAGTTGTTTTAAAAAAAACCGGTACGGATTTGAAATCACTTATAAAATGCTAATTAATCCTGCAGTACTGTTTTGAGGTTAGACATTGGTATTTAAGTATTGCATACTATTTTAATCAAACAGGGTTATCTTTGTATGAAAAACAATTTTTCATGAAAGATGAAAATTCAAACAAAATTAAACTAAGAGGTTCACTTTTCAGATTTTATGAAGTTTGAAGTTTGAAACATAAAAATGAGTGCATTTTTCATTTCCAGCGATCTTGATTTTCTATTTTTCATGAAATTTCATTTATTTTTCATCTTTCAGTATTAACTTGAAACTTCAATTTGCTAACCACAGATAAACAAGACCGCAGAGCTAAGTTTGAGCATTCCCATGAATGCATGATGAAAGTTATTTCTTTCTTTCCACAATGAATTTCATACAATGAATGTTTCAATACCTCCGAAGTCTGATATTTTTAATTTGTAAATTTTGAGTAATAAACTTGAATAAAATTGTTACCAAATGATTCATCATCTTTTTCCACGATATTATTCATCTACCAATTCAGCTTTGCACCAGAGCAAATCGAAAAATAGTGTCGTTTTCGTAACTGTTGTCGAAAACTGATTTTTGACCAACAGGACGCTTTCAATTAAAGTAACCGTTTACCATAATAAACTATCTCGACTATTAAAAAAGATTACGTTTAGGAAAAGGTTAGTCACTGAGAATTGGCTAAAAGACGAGCATTCTCCAACGAAACTCGTTAATTCTAACTTAAACTTAATTATACTTCCCCTCTGTTTTTAGCTACAACAAAAAGAGCTCCAACTGTTCTTGAAATGGTTAACGACCCATCCTCATTAAGAATTTGAGAGTTGCTCCATCAAAAATTCGACAGAAGTTGAGCTTGTGCGAGGGAAGATGATGTATGTGGGAAAAGAAGGTTATTTACTAAAGTGTTGAAATGGGGAATGGGATTTAAAGAGTAATTAAGCTGGAGGCGAGTGATAAGACCGGAAACTACGGGGTCCTTAATTACAGGGTGGAACCGGTGGAGCGTTTTTGCGAAACGTCTGTACAACCAGAATCAGCATAGGTTGTCGACTGTGGAACTGCTCTATGTAATAGGTTCCTTACTTACAATGGGAACTCACAATGAACATCATGATGTTGCAATTTTACACCAGCTTACTTATTCTGAACTTGTAAGTTGTACAACAAAAAGCTTGTTATTTTTTGACAGACTACCTCGGGACATGTTTCCGTTCAATTAAACGCTTATCTTCTCCGTCATTGTTATACTTAGAGAGGATGGACAAGAACAAAATTAGCCAGGCCAGTGCCAGCTCCAAACATGAAGAACATGATACTAAAATAAGCATACGCATTACTTTTTTACACACACACACAATTGGCACAATGCTTATTGTTGGAGTTGAACAATTTATGAGAATCGTATTTTGGAATGAGTAACCATAAAATTCATAATCAATTGGACAACCGTGTCAATTTTTCATTAGAATTTTATTACAATGAGCTGCAGGAAAAAAATAATCCATGCATTTTCATTAAAGGTAATAGTGGGTAATCCTTCCACACTGGATCAAATGGATTCTGGCAATTCAAAACGGCAATTTGTTTGGGAAAATTGGCAACCATTCTTCCGTTTGAAGTTGAACGATCGAATATGTTCGAATTTGTAGGGAACAAATGTGTTCATTTTTTCTTCCCATTCCGGAAGAAATATTTTTAATTAAATATTTTTTACACAGATAATATAATAATTGCATCGTGCATTTCTTCAATACGCAGGAAAGGGCAGATGTTCACTGCAACAACAATTCAAGGCGTGCTAATTCCACTAGGGAAAAAACCAGTCAATATTTTAACAGCTTGGATGTGTAAGAAACCAAGAATACTTTGGGCGTACGGCATAACTTGTTGGAATTCCACAAGTCGAATAAAACAGAATTTTGCAGTTAGAGCAGCATTATTATTCAGCATGACTGTGTCTTAAAAAGCTTAAAAGTGTACATACTGCACAAATTCAGAGCTTGAAAAAGGCGTTTTAATGTCAAATTTGCATGCAGATCTAAAATAACAATATGTTTCATAATTCTTCTACCTTCTCCAATCACTCCAGCAATCATTGGAATGCAATCTATTTCCATCGTAAATATTTTTGCTCGTAACAAGGACGGGGCAAGACTGATGTCTTTATTTGCATCATGGAGGGTATATCACTTTAAAAGAACCCACCTGGCTTTATCGTTCTGATACGTGACTCCAGGTAAATAAAGATGAAACTGGGAAATGACGTCCCCCTGTGGGATAAGCCGGGAGGATCTGTTGGATCGTTATATCCACGGGCTATAAAATATAAAACAACGGAAGGGTTCGATTTAATGAACTCATAAATGTCACTGGGGGACTTCACCCGCAACCTTATGCGTAATGAATGGACAAGGGTCACGAACCACCGATAGTCATTCATGAAATTGAGCTACATCCACGTTACACAGACCAAGATGGAAGTTCGAGGAGCCGAATCGTTTTTTTTATTTATTTCCATACTGTCTCCGATAGGAAATGAAGCAGCCCTTGAAATACGATACATTCAACAAAACTCTACATTTCTTTAAGTTCGTTCTAGTCTAGGTTGTCGCAAACTTGGAAACGGGAACAGTAGGCAAAAAGTATGTTGATTAAATGACAAATATTGATAGATCAACTTAAAACACATGAACAAATCAGTTTAACATGTTTCTGTCATCGGTACAGAATTCTGAAAGAGGCTTCTGAACTTTCAGATGCCTCAATAACTTCTGTGAAAGACATGCTAGCATCGATAAGACATTAATAATAAGTCATGTAGCAGAAATAAGATGTGGAGATCACTCATGTTACGCACCTTAGAACGGCTTCTTGGAGACTACAGCACTCCAGTTGCACAGACTTTTTACGATAATCGTACAAGGATAATATTTTATCTGACGACGATAATAAGCAGAGCCGAGGAAAATTGTGGAGTATACGATCATCTCATGTTACAGACATGTAACCTGTATGTGTGGTGGGTGATATTGGGATTTCATGGAGGTTTTATCTTCCTGATTTTAGGAAGTTACAAAGTGTCGGATTAGTCTGTATTTCGGTTCCTTACATTGGATATTAGGTTTTAATGCGAGCATTACTACTCCATGGGTGTGATGCTCTTATATCGTATAGGGAAAATATATTATGAACCGACGGAGATCCCTGGCCTCGCAAATGTCTTGCCATTTACGATTACGGGGATAAGTTTATGGAATCGAGATAGTCTACGACCTCCAAATGGCCGACCCAAGCAATCCAATCTAAATGCGAATGGTCCTGTGTAGCCCAATGCATAAAGATTCGTTGTATCCGACGTCATGAATTCAAAACAGGCCGTATAAATATGTATGCGGGGCCACTTAAGTCCATACCTTAGGATTCGGGGTTAAGATAAGGTCAAAATACGTGTCACTCTGACGGGGCGTGTTACAAACATTACAAATCACATCCAATAACAGTTTAATGGTGACCTAAGCTTGTGGAGTGGTGTAGGTGAATGATCATTCTTTCTAGGGACCACCATCGCTTAGTTTATATTTGATAAGTCTGGAGTTGAATTAGTTGAAATGAATCAGTGTGTTTTTTTTATGGAAATTGGCACTTGGAGTTAATTATTTATTCCACTGAACTTAAAGTCTGCGCCGTTTAGACAAATATTAGCCCTCTTGAATTGTAAAGACATTTGAATTTGTAGTTGACATTTAAAGTTGTAGGCAAAATTGAAACCTTCTAAGTAAATCCGGTCGAAATGTACAGCCTTTACTATACAAGCATAAAAAAATGATGCAAATGAGATCAAAGGGTATCTAGTTTATCAAGAAAAAATAACATTCTCGTCCTCACTAATTAATTTTCAATCATTTAAATGCAACTCATTTAAAAAAAAACTACTAAATAACCCAGAAAATTAAGTACAAGGGACTTTTATTTATAATTAATGACAAAAGTGAAATGGATAAATGTTTGAACGATGTAAAATATAGCTGATCTGATGGTGACAGATTTTGGTAATGATTTACAATGCCGCCTAGGAAGGACTTTACCTTTTGTACACAATGCCAAAAACAATTAAATGTGTAATCCATTACCCGCTGGTTCATTTCTTGAAGAGGATTTCACAATCTACTAATCCAGGAGAGTACTTAATTGTTGGATAGATCAGCTATTTACTTTCGGTGCTCGGGTATTGGATGTTATTGTCATTGTCAGTTTTATGTTTATTAGTAACTTTATTAGCATGAGATTCTTCATCAGAATGGCTAATGTGCTTTCCGAATTTCTCAACCTGCCTACCTACGTACTCTCCCCGACTTCATTGGCAACTTGAGAAAAGAAATCGATTAGCTTTGTAGTAAATGGATGGACTGAACTTATGACATTAACCTTCCTTGCTAACAAGGGAAAGTAAAAAATAAACCTGATTTCCCTTTATCAAACCAAGAAACGTTAAAATCAGAGTTTATGGAGTCGAAGATTTGAATGCCAGCTTCAAAACTGATGGGTTTTCCTCTCCTTTGAGAATAAAAGCTAGAGAAGATGATAAATGGATAATTTGAAGAAAAAAAAGAATAAACTTGGAGTATATAAAAAGAACAGTTTTTTTTATTGTATCTCATTGCAGGAAGACGAAGCGATGAACTCAACCTTTTCAACTTCAACCCTGTCTCTCCAACCATCGGCCATCCAATTAACTTAATTTAGAAGAAGAGGGAAAAGTTACAACCACGACAAGAGTATCGGGAAATTGTAAATTGGATGCGGAGCTATTTTCTGGCCTATAGTCTTCCACTACATACAAGGTGTACCTGGCCGTTCCTCTACATTCTATAGATCCTCTTCTGCTAAATGAGAAAAGGGAAGAGGGGCAAATTGCTTGAAGTTAAGTATTAGGGACGGAATTAAGGCAAGAGAATGTTGGAACCGGAAGAGGGTGGAAAGTCTCCCCGAAAATATTCTGCTCAGGAAACTATTCAGGTAAGGTCATTTTAAAATATTCCTTTCTTGTCACGATGGCCATGAAATTGCAGACTTAAACCGCTTGCATTAAGACCTGGCGAATTGTTGGTGGCTTTATTAGAATTGCAATGAGATGAGAGAAGATGTCAAGGGCTTCACAAATCTTAACTTTAGAAATCTCTTACCTTGTCCAGGTGACAAAAGTTTGTGCGAAAATTTCATTCTTTTGTGCAGAAAAAATGAATACAGAATGTGGTTTGGATATAAGTACATGTATTTGTACAATACTGAGGAAATGGATCGAAGCAGATGGCCACATTATCATTAAATGCACTTACAAAGTGTCCATTACATCATTTTTTTTCTTCTTCGTCTCTTTGGGATTTCTGATTTGCTTTTCCCTTCAGTTCCTTCGTATCCTCTTTACACGCGTACGTAAAATATTGTGCCATTAGAGATACAGAATCTAATGCACTTCTCAACCTAAAGGTTTCAGATCTTGTAGGAGTCTACTACGACTACATGCTATTTCCTCCTCCAGAGCTGACCATCTCTCCTGTGAAATATATTTTAGGGATGGCGGAGGGCATGAGAATTCTTCTGTACTTTTTATACACATTTCTTTGTACGGAGGAATATAAGGATTTTTTTTCCTTTCCTTCTTACTGAGGGCCAACCTCGACAAAGGTGATAAAGTAGCCGAGGCTCATAAATTACAAAGATTTGATACTCTCTCTCTCTCTCCTTCCTTCCTTCCATCTGGATCAGAAAAGTTGGGGTCGGGGACTGAAATCATTGGAAGTGGCGTATGACGTGTTACAAAATTGTTTAAGCAACTTAAACTGGACATCTTCAAAGGGACACAAGGGCTGATCACAGACTTTGACATATCCATCCCCTCAGCTCAATTTTAATGGCATTGAATCGAAATATAGAATTTGGTTTGGTTTGGTTTCAGCTTTATTGTCAAAGGAAATCAGCGAATAAACGCTGTTTTTGATACAAAGACACTGAATTGAATTGAATTTTTTAACCAAGGGGAAATTAATGGTGAATAATTTGTTGTGGTCTTGAACTGTGAAAGTTCATGGCTATAGCCAAATGTTTGAGGAAAAGGCACGGCACTTGGACCAAGATTCGTAATATCTCTTTCCGTATCCATCCCTTCATTTTTGAATGGAAGAAATATAGAGCAGGGTGATGAGATGAATGGAGTCTGAGTAGAGTTTATCTTCGTGGTCCAACGACAGGTCAGGCTTATGTACTTATGTCCTTTGTATTCCTCCGGTACAAGTTGGTAGGGTGGGAAGGTCTAGAACATCTTCGGTAAGTATCATTCCTCGGACTCTATACAATTCTGCGATAAAGAGATCAAGAAAAATATTGTACATAAATATGCATTACTCTATTCACATCACATTCCGCTTTCGGAGCGGTGGGAATCGTTTACATCTGAAGAAGAGGCTTTGAGATTCCGATTTCTTATTCCATTGCATGTTCAACATGTTTTTCCTCTGACATTAGTCCATGTCTGTCTGTGTGGACTTTTGTATGTTTGAATTACCATAATGCTACTTTGAGTTTGTTTGATTCCCTGAGATATTTCCTATCATATTGGTCTCTCTGCTAAATTAAAAGGATTTGCATGCCTTCCATGCCAGCGTCCCCAAAGTACAGGAGGGGGTGGAATTGATTCAAGATCCAGTTGAGGAAGTTAAGGAATTGTAAACAGGATGTTTTGAAATCCTGTTGTGGCATTCCGTATTTTAGAGGAGGGTTTAAAGAACGGAGTCAGATTTTGACGGTGATAGATGCTCGGATGTCTGAAACGAAATGCTTGGTGAACACAAAGAACGGAAGAGAAAAACGGAATGTTACAACATTACAAGGTAATCGGGACACGGTCTAACATATACGAAGCTCCGTGGAAGAGAAATGGGGAAAAAGTCTTCTTATTTCTTGGGAAATTGTAAATTGGGGTGAAAGATTGTAGGGCCGTAGGTTTTTAAAACCACCCCTTGCCCTTCTGCCTGAAATTGTCTCGAATCCTGACTCTGCTACCCCCTACTAAAATACCACTCCTGCTCCTCACCTAGATCTGGATCTTGGCTAGTATCTTTGATTACGACACTGAGGATGAGAAAGGCTTTAAGTCATGGAGAAGAATAAGAAGAGGGTGAAGAGGGAGAAAGCCAAGACGTCTTATAATTTCCATTCAAGAAGATCAAGGATGAGGAAGGAAATGTCTTTGCGAGAGGACGGTGCGTGTACACATTTGGCAGCCAAGCCACCACCATCCAGTCCAAGGAATTTCCCTTGAGAAATATAAAGGAGCTTCGTACGTCAATGTAGACCGGCTTCGTCCTCATCGTCATTCAGGGTGAGCCCTACCTTCCACTTCCAGTACCGACTACCTTCTTCTTGGGCATCTAAGAACTTGGAATTCGACGTGGACCTCAACTATGACTGGGGACTTTCACTACTACCGCACCACACCAACTACGAAAGGAGCCAATGCCAATGTTAATGCCAAGTCGACAGACGGTGAATTTGTCTTTACAGCCTCATAAATACAAGACAGATATTTGATATGGAAGATGAGGCAGAATCTAGAATCAAGGGTACAAGAAAATACGCACGGACACCCTGCCTTTCCTCATCTCATGGAAATCTCGTGTGGTGCATGCAGTGGGTAGCGTTGGATGATGCGGTGCATTTCCTTCCGGCTTCTCGTGACCAGAGATTCCATCCGCCTGTCCGCCCTTGTTTTACTTCCTTTCACCGTTTTTTATATACACAAGGTCCCTATAAAGGATACGTGGATGTCATTTCAAGTGGATTTGTACTCTGCTCCCTGGAATTCCAAATAGAGATCTGTTCAGAAGGAAAGGTACTTTCTTCCCGTTTGGAGGACAGGAAAGAAGGGTGGTGCAATTATTGCATTAAAGAATCAGCAGTAGGCAGTATCTCCCTTCTGTCTGCTCGTAGGCTCTTTTAGGCTGTTAATAGGTTTTGCATCTTAACAAAATGATACGTTTTTTATAACAAGAATGCAAATGTTGTTCCCCTACTTCACTCTAGGATAATTACTACGCTGCTCTAAGAAGAGATTTTGAAAGAGGGACAAAGGCAAGGAAGTTGAAAGTAAAGAAATGGTGTTGGATGAATTAGTTAATGCAATGAAAGTCTTAGGATGACATGTGCCTCGATCCTCGTCTCACTGTCAGATTTCCTCTCCAGAGAAAAGGCTGGAAGGATTCGAAAGAGGGTGTGACGATAAGAAATGACTTTTGAGCTGACTCTGACATTCGTCTTATTTCTCACCTCACTTTTCTCTTTAATACCGTATTTTGTACAATTGTACATCAGGGATGGAAGACAGGTTTTTTAATTCTTTGGGATGCGTAGAATTAGAAACATTTGATTGAAACTGGGAAAACCGATTCAATAGAAATTTTGAATTTTTTCGAAAAAACGATTCTATACAGAAGTAAATAAGGCGATATCATCACCACCATAAAAGATATGGAAAATAATTTCAGAGGTCAGGAGAAAGTCCCTAGACTTTACCAATTCAACCCTTTAGAGTTTTCATTCCTGTGCCAAAGGCTACGATATCCTCGACTTTCATCAAAACGCACACAACTGCAAATGTGGCCAAGCGAGTGGAATTCGGATTGAAGTTTTTATCCCGACCATCTGGGTACAGAAAACGGGACAGTATGATGTTATGTGATCGATTCCAATTCTGATTATTTCTTTTTCACGCTCCACGTCACACTGTCACAGTTCTTCTTGAATATAAACGGCGTGGCCTGGGACTTGATGCTTTTGATAGGACATGTTTGGTAACCGGGAGCATTATGCAGTTGGAATGTTATCTTGAAGCAGGAGAAATTCAAATTCTGTATAGAAAAGTCCAGAACTTCCAGACTTTTTCTTGGGACTTTTGATACTTTGGGATAAGGAGGATGTGAGAAAAACAAAGGGGAGAGACTCGGTTGAAGGAACAACATTTATTTTCATGAAGGAAGAGGTGGAAAGTGGAGGAGGCAGTTGCTGCCGTAGCCATTTGGCTGGAATTGGAATGCAACTGCACTTTCCTGCAACGTGAACTTGAACTTTCTCTCCAAATCGCCCGAAGTTGGAACTTCGGTTGGGAAAGTTTGTGTAAAAAAAGCCGTGTCACTCAAGCCGAGGGCTATAGAGTCTATAGACTCTAGACACAATGCACTTTTACTTCCCAACACCGGGAATCAATAACTCAATAAAAAATGTGCTTCTGACGTTTCATAGAATGCGATAAAAAATTATTTCCGCATTCTACTCTTTATTAGCTTTTTTGGAGAGTGGCAAATTCTTATGATGGCTTATAAACACTTCATATAAACTCATTTACATCTTCCTGCAACTGGATACATTAATTTATGTAAATGTACAACATAAACGTATGCATATGTCTGTAGGATTTAATTACTCGAAGGATTTATTCTAAAGGTTGAAACCTTTCCTGGAATATTATTTCAGATGTTAAGAATCCTACGATCATTAATCTCCTTTTATTAAAGATTTCCATAACTTGGCCGACTAGATGATTTTTGATTTTACACCACTTTTCCATCCCCGTCATTAAATTCCATTCGATGTATTGGCAAGTAGTAAGTAATTACTTGTAATTAGCCTAAAGTGCTTTCTCCGCCTATAGAACTGCAGCTAAGCCTGCAACGTGCAACTACATAAACACCCAGTCGGAGCTACAAGGCGTAAGGGAAAGTGAGAAATGTTAGGGAGTAGCATTACTTGCCGCAAGTAATGCTATGAGGGTCCACAATAAATAAATTGTTTCTGATTCCAGTTGTGACAGGGAATGAATGTAAGTTAGAGAAAAGGGATGCTTAATTAGAAGATATGAGACAAGTCGGACTAGAAGTATCTAGGGGATATCACTGCGTAGTATACAGACTACCTCACTATAGATAGTTGATCATATTAACTTATTGTATCATTGAGATGTACTCATACATACGTATTATGATCACATACTATTTTTCTTTCCTGAAGGTGAATCGGATGAAACAATTTCATTCTTGGTCCCTACGTATTCCCTGATGTGAGTAGAAGTCAAATGGGAAATCAAATAGGAATCGTAATATGATACAAGGATGGCATATTTTATAAGAAAGCATGATTAAAATCCTTCTATTTTCATCTTGTAATTTCCTTTGCATTTTTAATACAAATTCTCTGCAGGCATACAATTCTTATCGGAAACTGCATGTGGTGGGTGTTGAAATTCTAACATTCCAAGAGGTGTTTCCAACTTCAAAGGGTTACACTACTTACACTATTTGCTGCTGTCGGTGGTGTTCGACAGGGCAACGGAAGACTACAAAAAAAAAGTATTTTTTGGACGATTGGGCATTTATTTGGTCGTACTTTCCCTTACGGACTTGCAAGACATAATTTTTTTAATTTTTATTTGAATTTTAATTGAGTTTTGATTATTCTGATACGTTTACATGCAATCCATTATGCAAATCTATGCAGCTAAAAATCCTGTCGATAGAACACCGCCATGGTGGACACAACAGTAGATTATAGAATGATCCTTCATCTGATCCTTCATTATAAAGAGCCACGCGAACTGAGGTTGGTTCATTATATCAGAGGTCGGTGGATCAATAAACTGCTAACTGCTGCAGGAATAGGATGAGTAGGTGATTGAACTACGTAACAAATCGTTGTATTTAACGAAACTACAATCTATATGATTTACATTCAATCCATGTCGAATAGAATAATATGGAAAATATGGATTTGTCTTCCAGTTTTTGCTTTAACAAGTTCCTTTATTTCTGAATCTGAACTTCACCTCAAGTCAAGGATGAATTAAGAAATTCTGATATTTTATTGGAGGATGTTTACATCAACAATGTATTTTAATTTAACCAAACATCATCCCCCAAACCAAACTATTATTAGAGGTTTATTAATATATTTACTCCATTGAATGCTTATTGAGATTGAGAGGAAATTGACTGGTTAAATCGGTCCAGAAGTTAGAGACTCGGCTGATTATTTCCAAGCCCATAATTTCAAGTATGTTAATATTTTGGTATCATATTTAGTGGATTGTGCATTGATACCATAGCCTTATTTAGTGGAACATCTGCTCCATAACCTCCCACCCCCCTGGACTTAATTATGTTGTTATTGCTAGTTTATCTTCTTCTTAAATCGACAATTTTAAATCCAGTCCAGCGCACGCCAAAAGTTTTTAAAATCTTAACGTTGAGTTAAAGAACAAACAAGTAAATGAATTCCAGATAGTACATAACATTCAACATGTATATACTTAAAAGTTAAAGCCAGCAATTGCTCCTCAGGTTCTGGGACATTGGAAAATTGCATTTCAATTACATGACGTAGTTTTTCTCATTCAGTTCAAACTTGTGCAGTCAAGTGTCAAGTGTGAATCTAGGGAGAATGCACGTACACCTTGGAATATGGAAATCCTTTCATGTCCCAGAGCCTCAATTTAAACTTGTTTGTTCCTTTGTACCGAATCTACCGATTTTTATGTTCCCCACTACAGGCCACTACTAGATAGCTAAGGACTCATATTTTTACAAGCACAAATTATATGGATCTAAATTGTATAAACTAAACATTTTTGCTGTTCATGAATTCTCGATTTACCAGAACTTACTTAGTGTGCATCTACATTACATCCGGTTCCAAAATCAATGTCGTGAAAAAATGACTTGATGTTGGAAGTATTATGCTACCTCCCTTACTTTATAGTGACGTCTCCTTATGGGTCCCAAAATGAACGTCGCTTGTCGTTCCCGTTGCAATTGGAATGGAATGAAGACTAACTATGTAGGTACTACATACATAGGTAACTGGCAGTAGTATGCAATGATTGTCATCATTTATCATCGTTAAATTATTTTTACAACAATCAATTATCATAGGACAGCTAAGTCAGGCTTGGTTAGCAGAAAAAAACAATTATTATTCAAATATTCAAGGAAGTTCATTACAAAACAACTGATTTTTAACGGAATGGAACAATTCTAGTGCACACTTATGCATGTTCAAGCATTTCCAACTCCTGAATGTTATGAGAATTCAACAGGGGTATCTTGATACCGAAGAACTCCTCGATACACTGCAGGATTTGGCGATCCCGGTCGTTCTGTACTAAGTTGACGACTGTGCCCATCTTACCAAAGCGTCCAGTCCGACCCACCCGATGAAGGTAAGTCTCGCAATCGGGACAGAATTTGCCGTCCACCGGTAAGTCGAAATTAACCACCAAGGACAACCCTTCCACATTAATCCCTGTTAAATCCCAAACCATTTAACATTTCCAATTGAAGAACTAGCTTCGCATTTCATTTTAAGAAAGTGACTTATTTCTAACATACCTCGGGCCATCACATTCGTAGTGATGATGATGCTTATTTTGTTTTCCCGGAAATTGTGCAAAATATTTAGCCGGTCCTGCATTTTCACGTCTTCTGATAGCAGAACAACTTGGTGGCCGTGTTTTACAAGTTTATTACACAACCACCTGGCAGTCATCTTTGTCTGTAGATGTTAAACATTTACAAAATATTACATTTCAGAAAACAGTAAAATAAAGTCGACTCCCGCTATCCCGTGGTTTGAGTTGTGTAGCCAGTACTAGTAGTGAATTGCGTACTGGCCACAGCTCAAATCTCCAATAATGAATAGTATGTAATCATAAACTTATAGCGACTCACTTGACAGAAAATCACTGCGCCGCCGACCGTTACTGCTCCACAAATATTGGCTATTGCCAGATATTTGGCTTCCTGATCAGGACAGTCGATGTAATACTGCTTAATGTTGTCCAGGGTCATCGCTTCTCTCTGAAGTATCATGGTTGTAGCATCAGGTATAAGCGTATTTGCAAATGCCATAACCTCATCGTCGTACGTAGCGGAAAAGAGTATTCGCTGGCAAGTTTTTGATAATTTACTGAAAATTGAGAACTTTAATAGTAAAGATTTTTTATAATTTCATAATATGTACAAGTTATTTATAAATACCTGATTATCCTAATGCTGATATCGTGAAATCTTTGAATGCCAACCATGACGTCAGCCTCGTCTAAAACCAGCATTTTTATCTTCGCAAGGTCAAACAGTTTCATTCTCAAGGCCCAATCTATCACATTCCCTGGAGTTCCAATGATTATGTGTTCTGTCAGTTGCTGTCCATACGTAACTGTGTTTTTTTTATTTTAACAAAAAATAAATGACATCAAATCGACTCCGAGGTAAATTCATTGGATAAAAAGGTATGTAAGTAGGTACATACCACCGGACTCGTGTACAGCGTAGACGACCTTTGTTTCCGGACAGAACTGTGCCATTTTTTGCAGAACCTGCCCCGTCTGGACCACCAACTCGTAGGTGGGCGCGAGGCAGAGGGCCTGGGGATAGTTCAGCGAGGCGTCCACCCGACTCAACAACGTCAACAGAAAGGCAGCCGTCTTCCCTGTTCCACTTTGCGACTGAGCTATCAGGTTCTCAGGACTACATCCAAAAGATACAACATGATAATGGGTTTGCATTGACAAGAAGACTGGGGAGGCGTTACTAAAACAATCCACATGAACCCTATAAATTGACAAAAGAAGACTCACGGGTCCTTCATGAGGAAGGGAAGAACGACTTCTTGGATTCTGGAGGGTTGATTGAACCCCATAGCTAAAATTCCCTGCAGGAGCTCAGGACGACTAGATACAGAACAAGGAGGGCGTTAAGTTTCTAATCACTCCAGTAGGTACTCCAATTAAAATTAATCAAAATGATGAAATACCCTACGTACAGGTTTAGCTCGCTGAACATATCGACGGAGAAGAATGGAGATGTTGTATCCGACCTCAATACTTCAACCTTATCCAGAGACGACTGAATCAGGCGTCCTTTGATAAATTTTTGGATTACCGACTGCTCCGCTGGCATCCTCTCATCCACGGGCTCCCCTGCCAAACCACAAGCTGTCTGCAGATAGAACATCCCATATTTTATAGCCATTATGACATTTATAAGTAGAATTGTGAATGTCTGTGAGAATTTGTAAAAGGGAACGTACCTGGGATATCTTCATGGATAAGACCTCCTCCTGCTCAATTGCAGCGTCCACACGTTTGGTGACCCCACTGGCAGCCATTTTTAGAACAATGAATGCAAAAAGACGAACACTTTCTTGCCTGCAAAAAATCAGAAATTTCGTATTGTATCCGAAACTGCAACTTATACGCTTGCTGCTATTTTTCTCTTCACCCAAATGTTAAAAATGGTCGGGAGAGAAGAAAAGATTATTTTCTATTGTGTAATTGACCTGTAACCTGAAAATAAATATAAAAGCGTCCAAACAGCTGAATAAATGATTTCTGCAAAATTGAAGAAAAGTTTGGAATGTCCGGAAATTAAGTTAAAAGATGAATGAAGACAATGAAGAGGATGGAATGGAAAATGAGGTCAAATATATTCGAATACAGACAGAAAGCTAAAGAATATATAAAAGAATTACCTCTCCGTTCGCCGGTGGTAAGTAGAGTTGTGGTGGTGTGGGTTCGTTTGTGGCAGGCAGTCGGCCGTGGTGAAGATGCGGCATGGTCTTATTCATCTATTGCCTTCTGTCCGAGGTTAGATGTCGGTCCTTGTATCGAGATGGAGAAATTACCTAAACTCTCAAATTATATTCAGAATCACAGTACCCCAACCAGCATAGTTGATCCACATCCACGACGGTGTCATGCCGGTGTGCCAAGGGAGTGCCGAATAAATCAAAACCATGGAATTAAATAGATGGAATTACATGGTGGATCACTTATTCATTTAATTCCATTTAATTTCAGTACAGAATTTGGAACTAAGGTGGAATAAATGAATTAGTTCCACCAATTCCTTTAACTTCCGGGCCAGTGGAAAGTTAGTCCGAAAAGTGGAATTTAAAAACCAACCAGAGGCTTCTGTAACACCGACTCTTGCTTGGCCCATAAAACCCAGGCAGGGATTTAATGAACTTTAATCCCATACTGGACAGATGGATGAATGTCTGATGGAGAACATGTAAATAAAAGTCTATTAGCCCCTTGCCTCAACGTGACATGGTCAAAGGTATAGGCTAATTAGTGACCTCAAAAATAATGTAAACTTTGTCAATTAAAGAGACTTAACATTTAAAAGCAAGCCATTCAGGCCACTTAAATAAAAGTAAGTGTGGGTAACATTCAAAAAGCCCATATTTGAACTTGTAGGAAGGAGGCCCAAAGCCTGGCCTCAATCTACTTTTACTTCCATTTTGTAAAATATTTTAATTGAAATCTCTAGTCACCCAAAAATAATCTTTCGAATCCCATTGTGCCTCAAAAGAGATTTTTTTGATATCATTCAACCAACTTCATGTTTTAAAACCACATTGTCGGCTAAGAATTTTTTTTAAACAATACTTCTTGAGATTCCAGAATGTAAAATTATTTAAGTGACGAAATGTGGACAGGTTCGGACTGACTAATGTCTAATGTGTAGGGACGATGGAAGATGATTCACTCCTTCGTCCCCGGAACAGATAAATTCAAAAGAGTCTCAATCCAACCTCCTTAATGTCTCGTAGTAAACATTCAAGAACTCAAACATTGAAACATCTTTTGTCCCCTCATTCATATTTCAATACAGAGAGCTCAATCCTTCTTGAACCTATTCCTGTCCTCCAGCAGTATGTATCGTAATTCCTAATATTCCTCCTTTTACATTTATTAGAAAGTAGGGCCGTACCGGATCTGTAGAAACCGATGCCGATATGGGTAGGATCCATCTTCGTAAACAAGCCAGAGGGCTACGAACGAAGGAAAGTGATTCAACAATTCCCCTTGATTCTTATCCCTGACTGAAGTTTATAGTTTTATAGGGAATCCCCAAGCAATTCTTCTCATCTCGTCATTTATCCCGAATATTACATTTTCACCCTCTGTTCCAATCTCCTCCCTGTAGTATGTCATACCGATACACACACAGTTAGTTAGTCTCCTCCGTCTGAGTGTGATATTATTATGGGAAACGGATGGAAGGAAGAACGGGTAGTAGGCACCACCACCACCACCCCATACAATGATGCCTCCACTATGTTGTACATATCCAGCACAATAGGAACTGATACCCTTCTTACTTGCTTTCCCTTGTATTTACATCTGCAATAAAAGGCACAGCCTGTTGTATTATTCCGGTTTTGATTATAAGTTCGGATGATTATAGGATGATGATACATACATACAGGCTGCCCTATATGTAATCTATGGGCGGAATTATAATGTTTGACAGTGTATCGTGTGTGTCGTAATGTGTTTTCGGGAGGGGATGACGTAACCTGGTTTTTGCAGGGTAGTTTACAATACACAATTGGATGGATACGATCTCAAACCGTCCGTCTGAATTATACACTTCCCGACGGGAAAGTCAATGCATCTGATTTCATTCATTCTGGCTGAGGCATTGAGCTGAAAAAGATCGTTTTGTGAAAGGCTTTTAAGAATTCTGCGTTTCCTTGGACTGGTGGATTGGCCTTGTTACCTCCGCCCTTAAAAGACGGTTGGGAAGAATGGGCATTGGAATTCATAGACCACCTTGTAGATACCTGTACGTAGCAATAATTCATGAAGGGAAATTTAATTAGCGAAGTCGGTGTTCTAGCCATTCAAAAATGCAGAGCAGTCAAGGTTTCCTATAGTGAATTAAAGCACATCCGGTTGGGGAAAGGAATGGATTCTGAATTTCCAAGTGCAAGTGCTTCTTAATTTAGAGAAGTTAATAATGAATCTCCAGAAACACTTTCTAGTTCCAATTGATTTATCGAGTGAAGGAGTAATAATAACAAGCTTCTTTTGTCTTCGTGGGAGTGTGTAGTAAGTATGGAATAGGAAGTGTGGGTAGTATGGACAGTCTAGTCATTTGAAACTTTGAACCCGAAGCCGTGGCTTTTAATACAAGAGGATGAAGTTTATTGGAATAATTAATCAAGTTGGGTGTAAATTACGAGCCAAGTTTTTCTTCTGAGCCTTTCCCTACTCTTCTTTGAGGAGTAATTACGAAAGGTAGGTGGATTCTGCGGCTGTAATTTATGGACTTGAGACTTGACTATTATAACCTACCCTACCTATCTCTGTTTTATGTGCACTTTCACTCTCCAAGGAGTAAAAGTTCTGGGTTGTGTGTGCGCTTACAAGTTGATACGGTTGGGATCGAAAGTGAGCTAATGTGTCAGTTCTTCAAGGAAAATATGGAATTAAGAATTTAAATGCCGTGTTGCTTTGTTATTCTTAAGGGTTGCAAATGCAAAGAATTTTAGCTACTGCTAGTTGTGATTCCTGATTTTTGACATAAGCATTGATTTAAAAAGCGAGTACAGGTTACGAAGCATTTCATATGTTGCCCAAATGAGAGGCCAGGACCCCAGAATCGTGTAACATGGATAAGGAAATCCAAGTCTATTGAGAATTTGTCCAAGACCTAAATTTGACAGGGGAGATAAGACGAGGAGGATTTAGGAGGATGCCGAATGAAGGGCAAATGGAGAGTAATTGGCCAAACCCATCCGCTCCTCTACAGTTCTCATCAAGTTCAAATTTATACGTGAGAAAGCAAGAGCCCCGGAAACGGTTACTTTCTCTCCCCCGTAATAATAGGATTTACGGAGTCCCAGATGAACGTCCTAATTGTCCACCCGGGTCATTTTGTGAAAGGAAGCTCTTCTCAAAACCCACAGATCCTTCCGGCTCGTATGTTTTAACTGCTAAACAAGGAGTTGTCCAAACGGCTGAGGAAAATATTATTACTCCAGAGCCCGCAGAAGTAGTCGCGTCTCAAGAGCGGAAATTAATTACACCCGACCGAGAAGAAGCATCTCCTTCATCCCATTCCTCCTCCGTGGATTTATGGGATTGTCCATCAGGACATACCGGAACTGTAAAACGAAGACCCACAATAGCAATAAACCAAGCTAGGGATACAGATAGCCAAGTGTCTATTTTCACGGCCAGGGTCATTCCAGCCCAGTCTGGGGTTAATAGCTCCCAAAACGGCGAAAATTTTGGCACTAGCCCTTCCTTACAGAAACCTTACTGCCTTTCTCATAATTTTTCTCTGTCCAAAATCACGCCTTCCTCTACAGGCAGGGGAGATTCTTTAGGAAGAAATATGGGAAGCATTTTGACACGTCAAAGAACTTTGACTTCTCCAGCTTCCACTTCTCCCAGAATAAATGCTCCTCCAGAGCTCCAGAAGAACCAACAGCAAAGCTACCACCACCACCATCAACAACACTTCATGAGAAACCATCCAAGAAAAAATTTCAACAGCCGGCTCCCCTTCTACAGGAATAAGAATTCCAAGACATCCGAGAAAGATGCAAAAGAGGGTAGGCAACAGGGTCAGGCAAAATTAAAAGAGCGAAAGACGGCCGTGGTTGGTCCTCAGGTTAACAAGGCTCTTGACTTGAAGAGTACGGCTGCAAGGGCTCCTACTACGTCTGAAGCTGAATTCGAATGTCCTCCTAGTAAATGTACAAAGACAGCAGACGTGGAAATGAGTAGGGATGGAAGATGCAAGGAGAAAGTGGGTGAAAGTCAGACTACTCCAGAAGATCTTGAAAGGAGCCAGGAGCCTTGTCAAAATGATGGTGGAAATAATGACAAGAAATTTAAAAACTTGGGACATGCTGACAGCCCCCAAGTTCCATGGGAATCTGAAGGGAATATTCCGACGCTGACGAAGAAGGGAGATGCGGTGTGCGGAAGGGAGAAGACAGCCACGTCTGCCTGTCATCATCATCATGACACATCCCGTGTACTTAATGAGGGAAGAGGCCTTGAGTCTGGAGGAGAGGAACATCTCGCTAATGGGATTAACTTCCAGGGAATGGATTCATTTTCCTCGACCGAGACAGAAAATTACGGTGGGAATAATAATGGGTCAGATTTCCACCTTGGTGAAAGTGTTATTAATAAGAGTGGGTTGGGAGATGATGGGGATGAAACTACTCTTGGGGCAACCCGACCTCATGCTAGCAGTTTCTCCTTACTTGACTTCCTGGAATTTGGGACAGCTCCGTCCAAGAGGGTAAGATCATGTCCGAATTCTGTAAAAGCAGTTTTACTATAAAGACTATACACTTAATTGGAAGGAGTTTGTTCATAATGGAATGAGGTAGTAAGTTGTTAATTATTGGTAATCAAATCATTAACATAATCCTACATGTGGAATGCAAACTTCATCTCCTCATATTATGGAAAGTAGGGGAAGGTGTGAGGATAAATCTCCTTCCCAATCTCAACTGCCCCCGCCGGTAAAACGAGAGAAAGAGAGAAATGCTCAAATTCCTCTCCTTACGGGGAAAGGAAGGAATCCCATGAACCCCCACGGCCTTCGACCTTAAAGTCCCTACCTGAAGTGCCCTTCCTGCAAGTGGATGCTGAAATAGGGAGAGGGGATCCCTACGAAGGGTTTGGTATGGGTGGTGAGGGTCCAGACCCCCGGGTACCCTTCAATTATACCTCCGAAGGTACAAGTCGGTCGGTGGAGTATGGGGCAGATTGGTCAAGACACAATTCCGGACAATCATAGTCAGATTCTGCTTCCGAACTAATTTCTTATCCGTTTAGAAGGAGCCGTAAAAAATCAAAAGTAAATCTTCCTCTCCTTCCTGATTCTTCTCTTGCCCTAGTGGCTAGTTGACAATGCAGAAGAATCTTTGCAATTTTTAGCAGCTTGTTTGCAGAAGTGATGTTTTGTAGATGTACATACATGTTACACATCAATATTCACCTCTTTAGTCCCTCATTTTTTAAAAATTTATATGAAAATTAGCTGGGGAGTTACAAAGAATGCATGTATGCCTCTGACCTGGAATGAAGATGATACTTTGGAAGTTTTTTAGAAGTCGAATCTGCCCGACCCAACATCCCCCTATGTTGACAAAGTAGGGAAAATCATGTTCCGAAAAGACGGGTAGACACTTTTAGGTTTCCGGCTTTCGGGAAGATGGGAGAAGTTGTCTATTGAAGGGAGATGTTAAAAGTATCCCAACCCGGCTTGCTCCTACTTCCCCAGAAGTCATACGTACCGTTTTAGAAGTAACGTTGACTCTGTTCCAGTAATAAAATCAAATAAAATGCTTTCCCTTGTACCGTGCAATTTGTTTGGATTTGGATGATTAGTATCTGCATACAATATTTGAATATCTTAATCTGATACTTGTGTCAGAAACATGTTGAGTACTAAATTCAACATGAAGATTCATCATACTTAATTCCTTCGCACATCAGAAGAAGGGATGGGGGATAAGAAAATGAGGAAAAGAACTAATTAAATCCTAAGGGATCTTTGTCATATGTTCTGTAATGAACTCCTTGAAGAAAGACGTGTCATGTCAGTCATTTCTCCGTACAAAGAATAGACGACGAGGGGGAAATCAAAGGATGAAGAGGGAACTCCACGGTTAGTCACTTAAAAATTATGTCCTCCGGCTTATTTTAGATCCCAAGTCTACGATGTCTTTGTACGTATGTATTTCCCATGTTCAGGAATTTCGCTTCCGTCAAAAGTTCCTACATTGCATAGATTCTAGAAGGTAAATATGGAGTAGAAATGTTGAATCTGTCCTATGTATTTTGCTTTAGAGCTTCTTTTTAATCTTAAGGTGAATTATGGGTGGATCCTCTCTTCGTAAGCACATCCTGCTTGTAATTCATAAATTAATGCCCGAGGAGACAAATGCCGTTTTTAATTTCCAGCTCAACCGTTTTGATTTAAATTGTTTTACATAAATAACTGCTGGCTTTACGGCCTTTGAAATATCTTCTTTTTTATTATAACGCCTTAGACTTTCAAAGTTTCGTATGCACCAGCATACAGACAAAGAAGGAAAGTCGTTTGGTAAAATTGATATTTACATATTTAGATCCGGAAGTATGAAGATTTCATGGAGAAAAGTATGTTCTCAGATTTTGAAAAAACTCCTTTTACAGCTCAGGCTTATCAACCATGAATCGTTGAAGGTTGGGAAGTATTACCTACGGAACTGTACACACATCGTTCTTACCGTTTGTACTGACAGAAATTGAAATTGGTCTTCAGAATTGTTAAAAAGTGTTGTAAGTTGTACAAGGGTGGTGGGGGAAGAGTCTGCTTTGTGTATGACCTGAGGATAGATCGTTGAGTTAAATGGAAATGAGAGGAAGAAAGGTAATTTTCAATTCAAGAAACCTTGAAGGCATTCAGAATCTGCACCCTTCTTCTCCGATCCTTCTTAGCCGCTTTGTTGCCACAATCCGGGGATTTCTGTACAAAGGGAGTTCACTATTTCACATACTGTCCACCGCTTGTATGTTGTATAGCTACTCAATAGTCGGATTCGAATCCTAGCCAATCTTGGAAAGTTATTTAGAAAATTGAGTTACCTTTATCAAATGTAATAGCTTGGGTAGGTACAGTATGTATTAGGGGTGAGAACCCTGTGATTCTCTGCCAATTCTGATGTCTTAAAAGGAGTTAACAAATTACGGGAAGACATTTCTTCCACCTCAATTCAGTTTTGAATAATAGTAAACTCAAGGATTCCATGAAGTGACCGAAAAAGTCATCATACATTTTACTACGTACTTATTCACAACAAACACAAACAATCCATTCAATGTAGAAGATATTACCCAAAAGTCATTTCAGCATTAAAGCCATTTCGACTTTTACTAGTTTGCTTGCAGAGATACTTATCTTTCGTTGGACGCTGGTGGTTATGAGATGGCTGTATTTGGCTATTGGTGTTGGTGTATATTAATTTTCGGTTGGACCCTAGGACCAAAACGGTGTGTTTGGTCCGTAAAAGCAGTCCATACCTACGCGTGGAACGTGAGTAAAGAGATAATAATATTACTTGGCTGACGCAGTGGAGTTTTCAGAATTCCATCGCGGTCACCATTCTATTCCCGAACCTCATTTATGGTCGTGTTTATTACCGCACATGAATTCATGATGGGCTGCTCGCAAATTTACTTGTCATCCGGTTTGTCCTGCTCCCATCGGCTGCTGTAGTTGTGGTAGTCGTTGGTGAGTCCATTTCCATTGTTATAAGAGGACATAACTTCAAGATCTTGTACTTGTCGAATGTCCCTACCGATGCAATCGATGTTACTCGGCTTGGATGGCAGTACATATAAGGAAGTTTAATGGAACTGGAAGTACGACATGGAATAAAAAATAATGTAAACGTTAAAAGGAGTCCCCTGTTCCGGCGGTGGTGGTGTTATCGCATTTGCTTTCCCTTTAGAAGTCTCCTGATTAATGTACCCCTCACATTTAATTACTCTGCAAAATGCTTGATAGTCGTAAAACAGCTCTTCCGGGAGGAATTGCTGATGCACCGCTCATCCTGAAATATTAAGAGCTTGAAATTAATCGCTAGTGACAGGCAGGAGATGTCTTTGTCACATTTGCTGATACCATCTCATATTCCACCCTACTAGTGCTTATAAGTCAGAAACTGTAAATGATGTTGACGAGGCCGTGTCTATTTACAAATTCGAACGATTTACTACTTCGAATTACCTATGCGTCTCAGTATGGAATTACCTTTATCGCCGATATGCGTTAAAATCCTTAAGGGAAAGAGAATTCTTGCAGAGAAATGAATTAAAATGCAACAAATCGTAAACAACAACAAACACCCAAGTAGAAGAAGCATGTATACTGAATACACTAAAAACTCTATAAAAATGTCTCAGGAGAGTTCTAAAATATGTTGAGTAATATAATGGTGTCCAACTTCAAAACACAAAATATTTGGCCATCTAATTACCAGATTGTTATGTTGTAATTTAAGAAGATTAGGAAATGTCTCTTGTCTGGCTAGCTTTTCTCTCCATAACCGAAAATAACCCTGTCAAAGTTAATTACATTCAGAGCTCATCCTATTGCCATCAAATTATAGTTTAGAAATTCAACGCATTGAACGACTGGATGTTCATATAAAACGGGATGAAATCAGGTCAGTTAGTACTCTATTATTAAATACAAAGTTTTTATAATTTCAATTCATCTTAGAAAGTTTTATTCCATTGAGCAGTGAGTAGTAGTTTCAGAATTTTGCTATACAGGTTTGACCATATTCGAACAGTTAATTTGTTTGCAATTAATCAACTAAACATTTAAAGCTAAAGACCTATAGATCTATAGATTTTCGTTCCCATCCATTTCCGTTTTCTTGTACCAATCACAGCTTGGAATCCCATCAGATAAGATGATGCCATAATTATCCACGTGATGTTTCTCAATCTCCAAAAGGAACTTTGTTAAGTTACCTGTTTCATAATTATAACTTTA
>JAQFZA010000150.1:0-50230 GCA_034695115.1 Desoria olivacea
ACCCATCCCTGGCCGTTCGGTCTGATCATTGCTTAACCTGAAGTTCGTTTATAGAACTCAGGCCTCACTCACAGACTAGATAGTTGGTCATCGTGAATCAGCAATTAGGCATTAGAATGTTGAAAAGTACCTAGTTGGTAAAACAGAATCGATTGGGACGATATGGTTTTGAATTAATTGTGTTTAATTAATTTGAGCTCGAAGATTCGGTGGATGTAGGCGGCTTGACAAAATTGGATTAGAAATGTTGGGAATGAAATAGACGGAATTTATTTCAGCAACTACTGCCAGTAGGAGTGTTTTCGGAGTAATCGATACTCTCTGTCTATACATATAGGGCTTGGAAAACAACAAGGGGATTTCTGTATCTACCTACGTATGTATGTACGACTAAAAAGAATTTGTTAATTCTGGTTGCTGCTTAAATCGAAACGGTTATCTGTCAGTAATTTCAAGAAAAACAACTCAGCTTGTTTCACACGCCATCTTCGTTATGTATGCATGGATGGACGGTAGCAGTTAGGGTTCTAATTAGCGATTAATGATTGAGCGTTATTTAAGGAATTATTGATGGGTTTAAAATGTAGATACGAGTACATGCGGTGTGAGTGAGATGTACGACGTTTAATTGTAGGTTACATACAGTAAAATTGTCACAGTTCTTCAGACAGTTTAAAAGTTTAAATATAAGAGAAGCGTATCAAAGGATATCTAGCATGTTTTCATTGATGGGAATACTGACGTTTAAATTTAGTCGATAGATAAGTTTCATCATTGGAGATTAAGTATATTTGTGCTGGATTTGGACTTTATATTATATTTAGTGGAGGTGAAGCGTTGGTATATAGTCTAGATCTAGAGATGTTCCAATAGTGTATAAAGAAGTGCAGCATGTGCAAGGCTTTCATGATGTGATAAACAGATTTGCTCCCAGACCCGTCCCATCTTAACAGTGTACGGAGATCGAGTCTGGCTCAACTGGAAATTGCCTAATGCATTCGAGGTTTAGCCAGTCCCTTTCCGTTTTTTTGTCTATTGTGTTGAGCAAGTGAAAGAAGGGAATAGAAGAGCGGAATCCCTTCAAAAAATAATAAAAATATACCAGTCCACAAGAATAGTTATTGCAGGACGTGTATGATTAAGTATAGGAAAGGGTCATGTTATATGGACGTGGACAACTGCAGTTAGGCTAGGGATATAGAGTACGGCTGATAAGAAGGAACTGCATGTCTGTAAAATGACGAGGATGACCTAATGTATCATGTACTCGTGTATAGAAGTTGAAGAATGTATGAAGAATGAAGGTATCGTTTTTCATCACTCGATTTCTTAACCGAATGATTCATACAGAGGAATTCAGGTTTAGAAGACTGACTCCGTTTCCATTATCATTATATAAATGATGTCAAGAAATGATGTAAATTAATCGTAGTAATCGTACAAAGTATTTTTTGCAGATTGACATTCTTCGCAGGCAGTAGAGACTGCAATCAATAGTTTATAAGATGTACTTGTTGACCATAGAATCAATGTTGGTCCCGCATTTACAATTTCAGGTTCAGAGTATAATGAACTTCTTTCAGACAGTTATCTGTGGTTTTAAAGCTTAAGAGGCAAATAAGGCTTATCTCGAAATATTTATACTGATAAGAAAGAGAGGAAATTAGCCGGGCTGAAAAGATATTAAAATGCTAATCTGCTTAGTCCATGGCGTGAAATAATATAGGTGGATACCAGGAGGACGGACGGAAATATTATTGTACCATTAGTTGATGTACATACCATTGTGTTATTTAGTCAATTGTACTGAGACATGAGAAACGGAGTAGAGTTAGTTATTGACAATCTCCTTATACCTACGAGCTTTAATGCATTTCGTGGTGCATTGGTTCTGAAAATAGAGACAGTTATTTAGTTGTAGGTAATTAGATATTCGTGCCAATGTATGATGTTTTGAGAATTTTAATGGGCCTACAAGTTTCAAGGCTGTATCATTTGTTTGGAACTAATTGTTTAAAATGCTGCTGTCGGTTTGTAATTGTTGCCCTATAGAAAGCTAAAGGTGATAAAATATGCAGCTCAGTAGCCCATTGGGGTCGATTTCAAAAATCGATATGTGTTCGCATCGCATGCATGTATGATAAGTCTGCATGGCGACTCTGAATCCATTGATTCAGATTCAGGCGGACAGTAAATGAGAGTTGAGATAATGTTTTTCATAGTCACTATGAATTAAATTTAAGCTTAATTAATTGTCGTATGGAGTGGACTGATTTCCAGATCTGCCGCATGCTAGGTTAGCTGGTTTTGTATGGAAAATGATTACGAAAAATTTAATAAAGAAGCAGTGTAGCTCGATTCTGTTGAGAATGAGTGGTAAACGTTTGGGGTAGACGATCAATAAAACCGACTCCGGCAGGACTTTAATCAGCAGCGAACCTCGGAAATTCATGACAAGGAAAACTGAATGCCTATAAGATTGCTCAACCATGTTGACTTCATCTTGAGAGGATTATGTTTTGTAAACTGATTAGGGAACGTCGAATTTCTGGAATTTCAGGAAGTGACTTTACGTAATCAGTCAATGTGTTCTTTGACATTGTATTTTTGGCTACGGACTGTTAGACTGATGAATCCATGCTTATTTTCAGCTTGTTTAGAAATTAGGATGTTTAATTGACAACTTTTCTTCCGTATTCGTAAATCATCCCTGCATTTTGAAATTCCCTTAATGTTTAACAATATTGGTATTCAAACTATTCAAAGTAGAAATTGTGAATTGAAGTCAAATAGTAACCGTGTTTCCATGTTTTATTTAGATTTAAAAAAATACATGACAGCTTTAACAATTAGATATCTGTTAATACAGATAGTATTAGTATTCATATAACGGCGTATACAATTGATACACCGATGTTTTGTTTTAAATATATGCTTCTGCATGTATTCATCAAAACTAACCGAATGGCTGCATCCGAAAGGTTACAGCAGGTTCTCCTAGTGAGATTAGTAGTTTGAAATCGGGTCGTGTTCGGGGCGAATTTGTGAAAAGAATACTTGTACATCTATAATAATCATGACGCATGTGGTAAAGATTCTTTTCTGATTTTAGGATGAAGTGATCTCTCTTCAAGACAAAGTGATAATAAGAGCATCCGACCTATTAACATGGTTGGTGGATGAATCAGATTGGGATTGGGGGCTTAAAACGCCGGCTACTACACCCTCCGCCCCTGTGACGACTGCGATTTCGAAATCATTCGTTACCGACCCTTTCATTAAATCTGATAAGCAAAACGGGTTTCATTCAGAAGGAGGTAATTGTGCATACTTTTATTTCTTCGGTTTACTAAAAAATGTTGGTAGATTTATTTTGCACTTTGTATTTATCCGTTCTTGAACATTTGATGATCGATGAAAGAATTACTTAAAAGTAGGATTTCGATCATTCGATTGCTCCACTCGGAGCAATTCGGGTCAGTTGGAAAGCGGCTTATCAGCGTCCAGAATATATTATCAAACTGATACATAATTTGGATACAAAACTAGTTTTGTAATTTTTTCCACTCGTGTTCAATATATGACAGAAATTGTAAATAAGACAATTCGATCTATTTAATGAATTCTATCCTAATTTTAGCACGCATTTATTATAGGCTCAGGATAAAGCGACAATTAAACTTTAAATTCTGGTCCGAGTGTTACTGTCTATGTTATATGTAGCACATAACAATTCATAACATACGTTTGAAGATGCATTTATAGTGCAGTTGTATGATATGAGTTGAGTTTCAATGTATTCAACTGACCTAAAGTAGAAGTGGTTAACGTTTATAGCTTAGCATCGTAAGAATAAAATGATATTGGTTACAGGGTCAAGGAGTGTCGTGGTTTTAAACTACGAAAGATACATTCGTCTGAGGACAATATTGAAGAGACTAGAGGGTTCGTCAGACTTCGGCAACTGGTTAGCTCATCCGCTGGTACTTGCAATTGGAGCGCTAAACATTGGGCCCAACTGTCACATTCTGTATACTAAAGAAGTATTTGACTATCCTGAGTTGGAGGACCATGAGCTGCTATGCAATCATTTGGGTAAGTCCACTACCTCTAGCTATGATAATGACAAATGTTGATTTCGTCTTATTGGTGTAATCTTAAGATACTAAAAATAATGTTGTCAATTTCTAGCTCCTAAAGTAAAAGGAAGGCCTAGAAAGAAGAAGAGCAGACATTCTTCGCAAGGCTCTGTTTCAAACTCTTCAGATACTTCTTCGGTGGGCAGTGCTGGTGGTTCAGATAAGGTAATTCATATCTATAAACTACTTTTAATATCATGCATTTTTGTTATATTGCTTGTATTAAATCTACTGCCAGTAGCTAATCGTTTTATGTATTCTAATACCTTAACAGAGAAAAGATAGAAAGCCCCTCAACGGAATAACTGCACATCCTAAGGTCGACATTGGTGCAAGATCTGGTGTTTTACAGCCCAAATTAGGATCAAACAAAAAAGCTAACAACTCTAATATCAAAAGTAGTAGTTTGCTTGAAGCCAGTTCGAACGGGTTGCAGATTGTAAAGATTGAGCCTGAGAGTTGGTCAAAAATCGGGGACATTAATCCTGGAGCTAAGCGAACTCATCATCAGGCTAACGGATTTCAAAGGAATGTGGATCAATCCAGTGAAGTCGCAAAAAAATCCGGATCGTTAGGTATTGAATTCAAAAAGGAAAATGATAAAATGTGGGATAGTCACGGTGCGGCACAGCTGTTGGGACCAGCGTTAACCGAATTAGCTCAGAAATTAGAGAAATCAAATGCTCTTCAGATTTTGCCTATTCGTCCTACAGTTATCAAGAAACAAGATATTGGTCTAGACTCAGACAATCACCTGGGAAGAAAGAAAAGAAAGACTGAAATTAGTTCAAGTGCAGCAACAGGTCCATCCTTCGAGAAAACTGGCCCCTACTCTTCTAGGACATCAGCTGTTGGTCCTCCTGGAATTGAAAGGAACATGAAGGGGAGTGGGTCCCTCCGAAACAGCACTTCCGATATTACGTCAAATATCGAAATGAAGAAACCAATTGCTGCTCACTCCGTCACCTATTCTACAGCCAAACCCACTCCAACAGCTATAGTGATGGAAAATATATGGCTACCACTGGTAATTATAAAATCATATTCAGTAAATTTAAGGGATCTTAATAATTCATTGTATAAATGCATAATAAATAACTATCTTGTAATCTTCGTAATTTTCAGGCTCCCGGTCCTACTCCAGCGGGAGTGTCCCCGTGCTCTTTCATATCAACTCGGCAGATTTACGGGGATCCTTATGAAACTAAAAAACAACTCCCCAATTCTGTGCCTAGATCAAGTGACGCTAATCAAGTTGTAGACTTCAGCTTCAAGAAGCCCCGTCGTGATAGAGAAACTGTCAACCAGGCAAAAGTCAAAGTTAATGTGAAAAAGGTAGAATCCCAACCGGAATTGCTAGATCTGAGTGCTAGGTCTCAGTCTCATAACACCAATAACATCTTCCACAACCTTGCTGACATTCCTCCCCCAAATGCAATGAACCAGCGCGGCCTTCGGCTAACATCCGAAGTGACACTGTTTCCTTCCCAAAATTCGATGGGCACAAACCATACAAAAGACTCCAATATTAACCACAGGAAGAGCAATATTTCCAGTAATGCTAACAGCACCACAACCAAACCCCAGAAGAATTCCAGTAGTCAGTCATGGAGGGGGGCTGCACAGCAGCATCAGCAATCCCAGCCCGCAGCGAGTAGCTCTTTGCACGCATCCCGGACAAAAGCTAATGAACCTGTATTTTATGCACATCCTCAAAAAAAACGAGTCGAATCAAGTACTTCTGATCGATTACCCATTCCAAGTCCCCACCAAAGTTCGCATTCTAACTCTGCTGCTGGGTCAAGTAGGGAACGAGTGAGAGATCATCAGGTGCGAGATCAACAGACAAGGGATCAACAGACAAGGGACCAACAAATGATGAATTCTATGGTCAGTCCATATATTCATCCAGCCTATTATCAGAAAATAGATCCAGCTTACCTATCCTTAATGGGAGCGCAGCAGATGTTCCTACCTCCTTCTGGGCTCGTGGCCATGCCAAACGCAGTTGAACAATTCTATAAGGATTTAATAATGCAAAGTCATCAGGGAATGCCACCTCCTTTTTCGAATTGGTTTCCTCCTTCCGGAAATGATCGGGGTTCTAAATCATGAAAATCCTTTCTTGATCCAAACAGTCGTCGCAGGCTACCGAACAGATTTACGATTCAAAAGAGCTAATTTTTGTATGAAGATTCAGATTCACTATCATTATTGTGGCAGAAGCAGAAGTTATTTTTAAGAATAGCAACATATTAATTCGAAGAGATGTTCCACGTTATCTTTATTGGATGTAAAATAATTTATCGTTTAAATTCATAGTTATCTCGTTTATACTTTGTTAATAATATATTTACGATCTTAATCTTGTTTAATACTGATCATTTTCTATTGTTATGAAGGGTTAAACATTGTGGTCGTGAAGTGAATTTGCCTTTGTACCAATTCACGAGCGACAGTCCAGACGTTTAAAAAACGAAACGTAATTTGGAATTTGAAACTTATTTGTTTCTAACAATCAACAATCTAAATTTTGTATCTATCTTGTGCTGCTGTATTTTCAAATGTGGCACATGCCTAGCCAGCTAGTAGGCAGAAGTGTGCTCTCTATTAGTCAAGTTCTGATTAAACTATTGTATGTTTGTTACAGATGGAATATTAAACGTAAACCATGAAATACCTACTTGTGTGTCATCATCATTGCATTTTTTTTAACGAGAAGTGGAAGCTCGAAGTTGACTAATTGTATATTCGCTCAGATAGGTAGATAATCATCTTACTATTCAACATCTTTATCAACTTTTAATTTTATGGTTATGGCTAGTCAACTCAAACGATAGTTTACAATTACAATGCAGCTCCTACCATGAAGCATTCGGTGGTACCAAACCTCATAAATATACGAGTAATCTTCCTTCTACGAGGACGATTACTCGTATCTATATGTATGGAGAAACCTAACCTAGAAACCTAAGACACCCCTGGCCGCCCCTACTAACTTATCTTTTTAAGTTCAAGGCCGTGAATATGCGAAAAATGATACAACTTCTTAAAAGGGTTCATACTTTCAATGTCCATTTCATTTTAAATTTCAAAATGTGATTGGATACAAATGTAAGACTAAGAAACCCATGCAGAGATTCACATTAGCCAACCAACAGATGAATTTTGAATCAGCTTAGTGTATTTTAAGTTATTCATTTTCAATAGCATGCACTTTTGGGAGATGAAAAAAATGCATTCACTTAATTATAAACACGGTATAACTGAGATAGGGAAATATACCTAGTTCATATTGTATTTAAGTCAAATGAGGAAGACTCACGAACGAATCTCAGTATTCACTATTCAAAAACTGACAAATCATTGAATCCTAACGGTACTTTGCTTAGGTTCACAATTAGACACTCAATGAAAGAAAGATCTACTAGCTCAATCATATTTTTTTAGAAACAGTCTCCGCATTCATTAGTGTGACATCTGAGATCAATCAATTTGAAAAACTTACAAACTTAACTAGCATTGGAATTTATTAGAGTGAACAGGTGCAATAACAATTACAGCTATCTTTAAAATCCTATATAAAATATTAGGTATAAGTATCCAAAGTATGTATGTAATCCTGGTGCGAGAACCTTAGCAGATGCCGGATTTATGTAAAGTTAGGTCAAACGGCATACTTTATTAACAACGAACGTTTACATGTTATCAACAATCGCTGATATTTATTGAGGCAAAGCTAAATCAGGCTAAGATACAAATAAGGGTAAACGTATTAGTGCTTAGGTAGTAATTACGTATCCTACTTTTACTTAGATGTAAAAGCGGCGATTCTATTTACAACATTCCATATATTTAAAAAATAAGTCTCTCGAGGTAAAGTTGAATTGTAAACAGAAGATAAATTAAAGATCGTTTCCGACTAATTGCATGCTACTTAAACTTTTGGTATCCGTTATTTCGAGAGTCTAATAATTTGTGATAAGTATTTTAAATACAAAAACAGTAGAAAAGCTGTGCCTAACCGTCTTGTCTCCTTTAAAATGTTATTTGACGAGCTTCATTGGGGTTCTGCTCCCCCGGGCAGTAAGGACACTTCAGTCTGGCAAATAACAAATAAAAGATTGTAATTTTTAATGTTTCTATTCATGATGAAATGATAGAAAAATTACACAATTCCCTTACTTGTTTCCAACAGCTAGCTTGTGAAGCGCATCACGGGAAATCACATGCCCACAGGTCAATCTCATGGGAGGGTTAGATTCCGAAGCCTGCTGACGAAGAATCGGACAAGCGAAGACTGAGTGGTAGTGAAACTCCTTACCCAAATCAATTTCAATCTACAAAAATAAATGAAACAGGAAAGATTGTAATTTAATTCAACAGATGTGCAACTTTAAAATGCCGATGTGAATTTTGATATGGACTTACGGGAAGTTCGTCTTTTCCATTCCAAATACTGCTTACTTGACGAGCTTGCATCACTTGGCAGATGTTTAAAAGAGCAGGTAATGCAGTGCATCCGGCTGAAAAGCTGAAAAACAAAGAAATACAATATTGTTTCTCAAATCTAAGGATATGAAACTGCAGAACCCCAGACAAGATCAGGACGACACTTTCCGTTTGGCTATGGGCTAACGGGTTTTGGTGTTCTAAAAGAATACATTAATGCATTGCATGCTGAATCAGATGTAGTTTCAGTTTAATGAAAACCCACAGATGAAACACAATTAAGTCACTTATTTGTGTGAATAAATAATGATTTCTCTAAACTGACGAGGAAAAGAAAGATTTTTTGTTTCAATTGCACACATACCACACAGCTAATGGAGAGTCCACAGATAGACCAAGACGAGCGCATGCATCTCTAGTAAACGTATCCTGAATGTCATCCCACAACCCAGTATCAAAAAGGTATCCATATGGGGAGTTTTCGATGCCCCCAGGAACGTACAGAAGGCATCCCATAAGCGTTTGAACCTCTAAATTGAAACGGTTTAGTTTTATATTAGGTATAATGTCCGGAAACAGTTATATTATGTTGATTTCCATATCATTTTCAAGTTGACACTTGCACTTAATAACTCATTCTTACCTTTTTCATGACGTTTTATAAATTGGTTGAAATTTTTGCGTGCATAGCTTATCGCTTCAGACTGTGATACTAGACCTTTTTTCACCAAATTGAGAAATGCCAGCCGGTGTAGTTTAAATTCAAGACTAGAACCCTGCGCAATTAAGGCGTCACGGTTTTCCGTAGCCCATTGAAGGGCTGGGCCAAGGTCCAGCAGCTTCAAGGCTTCCAATATTCGATGTAGTTCTACGAATGGTTCCTTATACTGTAAGTCTAGTTCTAGTCCAGCTTCCTGTCATTGCAAAAAACACTAATACATCCCTTCTCCAACTTCATCAATATTTTCTCATATATAATCTCATCAACATACTTTACAAAGGGCATCCCCAATATCTAACATCCCTTGACGATAGAGATGCTGACATACAACTTGCGTAAGAATTTTCGATCGCTCTCCGGAGAACAGGCCATCACGGGTTATAGCACCAAAGTCCGGGTTGAAATTCTATTAGTCACATCAATTTTGAACTTAATATCCCCAAAATTAAAAAAATCATCTAAAGAATAATTGTAAAAATATTTTAATCTCATACTCTATCAATAGCTTTCCCCACTTTCGACACACTGCTGTGTAAATCACGATGATCCGTAGCAACCCGTCCCACTGTTTCCCTGACTTGATTCACAGCGTCCGACAAGATTGAGGCTTGAGTTGACGTTAGTTCGTAGTCATCATCAACTGAAATTAAAAAAACACATTAAGATTAGTATGTATGTATTTGTAAATACTTATCCAAGAACGCTTTATGCCCCTCTCCTCTTTTTTAATATTTCCGATATCCGTTTCCATCTACATATATTCCGTAAATTACGTAAACGTGAAATCGTTAACAAATTCAATGTTTTTTACTCATACGTTAATTACTCACCAACCTTCAATACGAATCATTACTTGCATAATAAGTTCTACATTCTACAGTTTAGGTATCTGTCAATCGAGATAATTGGAGAGGAAGTGTTAACAGGTTTTTTAAAGATCGATACCGATGAGGCTCATGATTATGAACTTGGACTCGAATATGAAACCATCACAATTTCTGATCATATAATTCAAATAAATAATTTGCAAATTGTTAATTATTCCAAGCACTTCCATTCCAGGTCTCATCATCAAATGCCAATTGCTATTATAATTCATAATTGTACCCTGCAGAAGGTGTAAGAGGATGCATTATAAAGCTTGGATTAAGTTCATTAATTGGTTTTTCTTGATCCTTGATAAGTGATAATTAAATAAATCTTAGGATTTACACCACAACTACCAAAAACAAATTAACTACTCGTTATTAGTATTACATGATTACAACTTTACAACCCTGTTACCTAAAGTCTCATTATTAACGTAAGTCTACCCATGTTGCACTTTCACTCAGGTGGTAAAAGGATTTGACCGCGCCTTAGTTGATGGGGTTTGAATTTGGTTTTAGCCAGTTGCCTTTTTTTGCCCACTTGAACAGAGGGGATCAGGTACTTATCAATCAAGTAATTTTTAACGGTAACCACCGAATTTATGGATTCGAAGTTTTAAGTCAATGGCGAAGGAAGATCAAGAACTAGCTCGGAGGATCCCCAATCCACAATCATTTAGAAGCATAGCAGATACGGTACCAGGTCACAGGTATTGTTTTTAAATGTATTCTTTATTTTAAGTTGGAAGCTACCTACAAAACCAGGCGTTAAGTTGCAAAAACTGTAATTAATGGCAGGGGACAAAAATGGAGTGGAAAAAATGTCAAAGAGCAGACACTTCCCTATGTGTCACTGTCATGCTCAAGACATGACTAACCTTTCTCAAATTCCTCTTTAAGATTATTTATAAATTCGATTTGCTTCTCAATCGTTCGGTCAAAATGATCTTGAATTCCACCGAATTTGGTCAGCACCTTCTCCAGCTCTCGGTCCACCGCGTCACAACTGTCCGCCATCATTTTTACCCCCTTCTCCAATCTCAATTAAGAAATACGAACAGCCTTCTCTGTTTAATATTTTCTAATCCTCTCTTTTCAGAAATTAAAGTTCCGAGCATAAGACGGAAAATTACAGAGGAGTTCAAACCTTCAAAACTACCTCGTTCTCCCCAGCAATGAACTTGGATCTCCTCTCTCCCAGACTCCCAGCTGCCTCGAGTGGAGCTCGACCCTCAGTTCGGAAAACGATAATTACACCTAGTCACCTCATACAAACTGTGAAATGTGGACTGACAAACGAACAACAAAAATGTAAACATAGGGGCTGAATGAGACTCCCTAGCCAGTTTCGAATTCGTTTCGTTTCGACAAACGCCCCTACTGACCCCTGACACTGTCGGAGACTCCGGACCTGCCAGAGGCGACCGATTTCCATAAGAAAAGCTAGCCATGAACGTTGCATTGCGGGCTACAGACGGGACAGTCGGATATTTTTGTGCACCAAATAAATGCAAATCTAGCAAACATCTCCGCAGATATAGAAACCATTGTACTACTCTACATTTTCGAGACAAAACGTAGGTCGAGTGCCTATGAGCTGTCATCTTCATCTTTGTAAAGTTTTTCCATAAGCTGTATTACCCAAATAAGAAGTATTTATCAATTCCTTAACTCGGTAGCTTTAAATTGATAGAATTTTTAGGATTAAAAATGAGGGAAGACAATATCTTTTTCTATGATCGGATACATAGAGTCCAAAGCGTTTCTTTCTCAGCTCTTCTTCTTGGCTTGGGTGCCACACTGCCATTAGCGAGTCATTGCTTTGAATTGAACTTGTACAACTGTTGCCCAACAACCTCAACCAATCATTCCATAAATTCAATCGGCATTGCCCCACTTGGCAACACCAACATACATATCCCTCCAACCAAGAGACTAAAACCTGCCCGCCTTTCCTCATACGAATTCTTCCATTCATTTCATTCACGACCGACCACCACCGCCATGAACAATTCCTAGAGAGAGATCTGTTTGGGGTTCAGAAAAATTCAAGTCAAACTCAGCTTGGATTGGCTGCTACGCCGCGTTAGTTTCAATGCCCTTCTCCTCTCTTCATCGGCCTCATCGGATGTACACCAGTGTGAAGTCTACTTCGTCCACCACCACCATCCATGTAGACTCTACACTTTTATTCTGTCCTCCTCAATTTCCATAAATCCTTCACCCTCCTCCGCTACTACCTCCAACAGCTACATCTCCAAACGACCGGTCACCGTCTACTCCCCCCGTCCAAAAAAACATCCGAAACGTCAAGATGTCCACGGTGGGAACGGAAGTGACAAGACTTGAGGAGGAAGTTTCAAAGTTCAGAGGTGACTCCGACTGATCGGTGAGTAAAAAGTGTAAGAAGAGCTCGGGTTGTAGGCAGACTTGGGCAGTGTCGGCAAATTGTCTATTCAAGTGTGTTGTAGTAGTGTGTAGTAGTGTAGAAATTGTAGAACTTGCATTATGAAATCATTATTATGAAGAGTAGGGTTGGACGCGATGGCGAGCGCTACTTTACGTACAATTCACTATTAGTTTACTACAGACGGAGAGTGTATGTCGTATGTACATGTCTGGATGTACACTACTAGCTAAATAGTTGGACAATAATATTATCATTATGTGATTCTATACCCCATAGATAGGCCATAGTAGTCGGTAGAAATGGTAGCTGGTTGCCGCTGAAGCTGAAATGCTGATGTTCATCATCATAGAAAAAGAGGATACTTTTCTGCTCACCCTGCTCCACAAATCCACAGTCTTCACACAAGAAAAGTAGCCTGGGAGGAATAAAAAAGAGTTTTTTTGAGATTATGGAGAGCAGTAGCTGTAGCAGGTAGGAAGTTACTAAGTCTACTAAGTGGTAGGAGAAACGAAGGAAGAAGAAGCTGTGGATTTAGTAGGCACACAGGCAGAAGAGATCAGCTCCAACCTCATAGTCCTCCTCATCTCGTCCTCATCTTAAGTTTTTTGGCCGAGAGGAGAACTACTCGTAGAGTTGCTGGTGATGATAATAATGAGTTCTGTTCGAGGATTGTATTAGACATGCAGAAGAGTCAGTTGTAAATACCGCTTCTTCGTACCAGCAGCAGCAGCTCGAATCTTCAGTAAGTGCTCTCTCTATTCCATTCCTCGGCTTGTTTAGATTTTTTTTTTACTCCGTTTGAAAAAATTTGAAATTGATCCAAAGTGTCAAGTGGAACTTCAAAGTTTGAGAAGGGTTAAGGGCTGCAGCAGTTTGCAGTGGTCGGTACGGTGTACGGCCGTGTGTAGGCAGTTAGCTGGTTTGTATTTTTCGGATGTGTTCAAAAATGCTGGTGGATTTTAGAGAAAAAGCGAAGAAATTGGAGTTGTAGGCTGGATTTAGGGGCCTTTACGTTGGTTCGTCATGATGATGGTGGAGATTTTGGATTTGAAAAGTGTTGAGTTGGGAGTTGGAAAGTGATGATGTTAAGTTGTTGAGTATTTTTGTGATTGAGTTTTCTTCTTCTGGATACAGGGATGAGAGCGGATCGGGAATCGATTGGGGACAAGATTCATATATGTCGGATGAAGGATCTTAGGACCATAGTCATCAATAATTTAAATGTAAAAGAAAGGAGGCCAGCAGGTCATAGTTCAAGGGCTGCAGCATTGAATACTCAATAATATTGATGATAACAAACGAGTGCAGTTCTTGTAGATCGACTCTGGATGACCTCCAACCTTCATGTGAGCACTGCAGCTGACGAACTGCAAAAAAGAATTGACGATCCCGTGTATGCAAACAGCACCGGGTGATGGACTCATTTGCATTACTATGTAAAGTAAATTCAATGTATGATATAAGATCGGAACATACAACAAAACACTGAGTAATCGAACTATCGATGAGAAATGTGTTTGAGTGACCCTATACTCTGGTGAACCGCTGGATTTTATTGGTGGGATTTAAAATAAAAACCAATTGAATGGTGGCCATTATAGTGATCGGATATTATCGTCAACGCCAGTTTATAGTTTCGAAGCTCACAACGGCGGTTGATTTGCTAGTTACACCGTCAAATAAATATTGTACCTGGGATAAAAAACGATTGGCCTAATCATCTGGGTGACCTCACAACTAACCCACGAAAGGTATTTGGTTCGCGTCTTTTTAAATTGAAGTATGAGTTGATCTGATGAAGGTGATTGTTCTCAATCAACGTCCTTTGCCGGCTTCGACATCAAGCCGGTCGGTATTTTTTCTTGTTCAGCCATTCAGCCTGCTGATCCTGTCAGTTCTTCGGTGACCGAGGGTTTAAATTCTCAAAGTCAGAGTTAGTTTAATGCTACATAAGACTACCGGACGGCATTTTTAGGATCGCAAGGGGAAATGTACATGTGGATCAATTATTAATTTTTGCTGAAGCTTAGAAACAAGCTGTTACTGTTATTCATTAAACCGCTAAAGTAGAGTTTTGATTTCTAAGCCGTCATGTTGTATTTTTTTAGCTTTGCATGGAATTTCAAAAATATAGAATAAATTGATTTAATTGAGACATATTTACGGTTCAAGGACTAGTTTTTAATCTGGTAGTATTTATTCGAGCTTTCGACTGATAACTTCAGTCATCTTCAGGAATATATAACAAAGAAATAAATTGATTATCAAACGTTTGAGCTAGATAGACGTGATGGGACGGTAGGTATTAGAAATGGAATATTTAATCGGCTTATTTAACTTGTACATATGTTGGTTTTAATATGGTTTATAATTTAAGCTTGTGGTCTAATTAAAAATGTCCAGAATATGGATATCGCTTGTTTCTTGTACTGGTTGTTGACATTGTGCATTGAAAGTTAGAGGTTAGACGACACTGAGTTTCCAAATTTATATGTCTTTATAAACAGATAAATTTATTATCTTTTGAAGAGGTATTTGACTTACAAATACAATTACCATACACCACTAAATTTAACAAATCAACCACATTTCCGGTCATTTGTCTTTTCGTCGCAGCAAGATATTTAGATAGAAGTCCTCGTTTTAAAGTTGGCTATGAAGTTGTAGATTATTAGCTTCACGGAAGACGGCTGGTAAGTCTAAAAACTTACCGACCTTAGACACTGTAGAATCAATTGAATGGATGAAGAATGAGTCCGAGAAAGAATTGTAAAAGGGTCCGGTATTTCAATGGACTGGACAAGTGGACACCGAAACTATCCATTCAGTATGTTCAATGTTTACATACTTGAGTCGTTGATGTGACAATTTAATGAATTCACGTATTTTAAAAGATACAGGATATTTATTTCCGGTTTCAATTTTTAAGTAGTCCTTCATTTCGCATGAAGCGTAGAGGGCTATGCTAAACGTATACGCTCTCATAAATAGTAAATTGTTGATAGTAGTAGTGTCCCTGTGTAAATGCTTAATAGTCTGTAGCGTGTTTCATAACAAAAACAATGAATTAAATTTTAGTAGAACGAATTTGCAATTCGAGGTGCATCGGGTACTGTCTTGAATGGGAGTCCGCTGCAGTTTGCATGTCTTCTAATTATCTAATGATAAGCTACCACATCACTTACGCATAGAATAGATTGGATTTCATTAGTAAATAATAACGAGCATTTGAGTAACATTTATGATTGATGTAAGAAGGGAAAGTAGTTTTGTATGGTAGGATATAGTCCATTCATTTAAGGTTTCATCATTTTTATTTAAACGTTGTTATCCTACACTTGCTGATAGTGATGGGTACAGCGAAGTTATGCGTAGCTTAAAATGTAATAGGACATTAAAAAAGTATTATTTCTTGAGAGCAAGAAAGAGTATATTTATCTCTGACTTAGGATCCTGTATGAAAAATATATATCTAATTTAATGTACAACATAATCCAGGTCATTATGCTGGGGTTGGTGGGGGCTTGTAAACTAGAAGTCTGTTGCTTCTACTCCTAAAGAACTGAACAAACGAATGAATGAATGCCAGAATGATGAGATATGGTGAGGGATACACTTGTTTCACTGGAGAAAGCAGAGAGGGTCTCTAGTGGAGAGAAAGCGCCTCCTCGATTGAGTAAGCAGGTTTGTCAGTAGAGAGAAACTCTGTTAAACGGCAGAGAACTAGAGTTGAGGATGTTTAGTTGAAAATTTTAAGAAAAAAAAGAAAGCTTAATCTGGTCTGGGAATTAATCGACTGCTTTTATGAACTTGTAGCTCAAAGCTGGAGCCACCAGAGATTGCATTGGGAGCCTCTGGACACTCAGGAGCTAATAGCTTGTGGACCAAGTCGATCATTTCACCCAACACAACGGGAAGCGACCTCACGGGTGGGGGCAATCGGCCTTTCGCGGCCACCCCCAATAACCAAAGAACGTCTCCGTTCTCCGCTCCGGGAACTCCGAACGCCTACCAGGTACCTATCCCCACGAGAAACGGAGCGTTATGATCTGACTTATCTGTACTTACGGATATGATGATGATGCAGGGAAGCGGAGGTGGGGGTTATCCTACAAGTGTGAGCGTTCCGTCAGCAGCTGGAAGCCCCTTTACCCCTCAGGGGGGCGCATCAGGAGGGGGACCCTCGACACCGTGCCCACCCCCTCATTACGCGCATTCACCAGCGCCTTCCGGGTCCTCTACACCAGTAGGATTTAATAACTCTCACGGTCCCCCACAAGGACCCCCTGGGGGCCCGTTTCCTTATAACGGGCCTAATTCCTCATACTTCAATAACTTTCCACCCAACAACGGACCGCCTCCAAGACCAAGAAATCAGCCCTTCCCACCTTACCCAAATCAAGGTCCTTTCCCACCAGGGGGGCCAAATAATTCAAATTTTGGACCCTCACCTTTTCCTGCTCATCCTTTCCCTCAACAAATCCAGTCAGGTACTGTCTGATTTATTATTCGTCATTTTGTATAGCAATGTTTTGTTCAAATGTCATGCTCCCGGAATTTTGATTTTCATATCCGGTATAAATAGACAAATAGTTGATAATTGACATGATGTCAAGTTGTCGAACTTTATTAAGTAATTTAGACAACTGAACTGTTAAAGTATATATTCAAAGTACCTATATAATTGTTTAAATATAGACCGTTTAACTAGATCTTCCATAATTTTATAGTATGGTCGAATCCCGAAAATTCATATTTTTGTCTGGAATAAGTTAAGCATGTGAATTAAAAGTTATGTGAATAATAATAACTAATTTGTTCTTATTAGGACCTCATTTACCACCTGGACCTCCACAAAATTCGTCTGGGATGCCAGGACTTATGCCTGATAGAATACCCGATCATGGGTAAGTGCTGGAAGTTTTATTTTATGGACATTATCGACTGTTAAGCAAAAAAAAAAGCAGGATTGGATATTCAAAATCTTTCTACGTGGCTATGACGGTATGCTATGGTGGAGCAGTTTATGGGAGGATGATTGGCAAATGGGTTGATTAACGTCCATCCACATGTCGGACATGATTTACATGTACGATATTCAGAAACATTTACGTTGGATTTAGTAGAGTTTGAGTTTGGTCTCCAATACATTATATAATTTAGACACTGGACAGATTTAACCGTGGAACTGAACAATATGAAATAGGTCGGTTAATAAGGACGGGAATGTTTCGACAGAAAAGGTTTATATAACCATTTGCAAACATTTCTCCGGTGACATTCCTTTCAGGAAGAAACATACCAGTGTCGGGATTCGGGATACCCAAGATTTTTATAAGTAGGTTACCTGTGTTTAGCTTCATTAGAGATAATGGAAGGAATGGAATGTGTGGCTGGTTAGCACATTGGGTTGTTTTTTATTGGTATTGTATTGAAATAGTAAATTTTTAAGTAATGGGAGGAGTTATTTACTTTCGGACAATTAACCAAATATTTGTCTGCACTCCTGAACAGCAAATTGATTGAAATTGGACTTGGGACATATTTTGAGGAAAAGGGAGAAAACCATTTACATTTTGCACCTACTCTTAAATCTTACAGGGTTCCTTGTATTGGTAACCTCAGGCTGTTCTCGTCTTCTGCATAGGGAAGCTTATTTTTCATGTTTTCATCCTCTTTTTCTAAGAAACTTCTTGTGAGAGTTACATTCGTAGGCTATCTCTGATCGACCCTCTCAATACCCGCTTTTTTAGCATCTACCCGGGTAGAATTTCGGGAAGGGTCGGAGGAAATTTCGATTTTTCCATTGAATTTCTTGTTTGGCATATGTACTTTGGGCCATGTTGTCTTCCTCAGTCTGAGGCACTATTACATCTATCCTCTGTAATGTACTATATAGCTGTTCATGTACATCCAACCTTATGTACACAACAGCAGCAACGGACTAGAAAAGGAAGCTTGAAGAGAGAAGTTGTATGATGATGTGACCTGTGACGAGCTGAAAGCCTAAATATTCCTCTCTCTCTCTCTCTAACTATAGAGAAAGATAGAGACATAACATAATACTACTATTATGAGGATGTCGTGTGAGGGAGTATATATGCCGGTAGAAGTGGATATTGTATTCTTCTATTCTAATGGAGTATTATTCCACCAATTCGACGTCTATATCCAAAAGCTTCCTCTCTCTCCGTCCGTCCGTGTGAACTTGTCTGTAAGGTGGAACGAACGTAATACCCATATAATATCCCTGATTAAGTTACTCTAGATTCTGTCTTTTGAAAGTCTGACTCGTGGGCTGATGGGAAGGAAGGGGAAAATGCAGGTACACACAATACACATGGACTATGGACGGATTTGTCAATTCCTAGGCGCCTTACAAATGATGTTCGAAATGTTCGTATCGTCAATACACAAGAAGAAGGCTTGATGTATGGGCTTATGGAACTCTGCTTGCTACCACCAGACTAGTACCTAATGCTAATACATACCTGCCGTCTATTTCCACCGGCGGTTTCTAGTGCAGAATTGATTTTATTCAGCCGGAATTTCTTGGTATCTGGGCACACCAAGTACATACATGAAGCAGTACATATATTATTACCAGTACGCAGATTGTCCGATTTTGTTAGTCCAGGCAGGTGGTGGATCCTTGGAAGTCTTAATGTCTGGTCGAGGTAGATGATATCGATCTGTACGGAATACAGAGGTACACGAATCCATTGCAAAAATGTGCTGAATCCAATTTATTATAATCATTCTGTTATGTTTAGATGCTTATTGGAGGTGCGTGGACCAGATCAAGGAATTGCTAGCCTTTCATATAAGTGTCAACATTGGTGAGGAGAGGGTTAGCTTAGAACGCGGGACAAGGACTTTTCCCAAGCGTATGAGAATATTATGATGTGGACAGAAGAGCAAGAAGTTATCCTGGCCGTATAGGAGAGTGATATAAAAAGTACGACGTAGTGGTTTTTTAAAAAAAATAGTCCAGGCAGGACTTGCAGTGCAGTATGCATATAACATGATGTTTTATAATGTAAAGATGAACACGTTGGAGCTGCTGGAAATAGGAATGAAAGGGAAAATTGGTGTTACGTTATCTCTTGTTGGTTGTTGTAAGAGAGTTCGACTAGGGAGGTGCTATTTGCTATTGCATATGGATTTGAATAGAAATTAAACCATAGGTGTATGCCACCTTATACAAAGTACATGAGGTAGACTTATGCTCTGTGTTGTTGTGGTTAGGTTGGTTTAAACGGTCTGGTGATGGTTTAGAAATTCCGTTCCGTATCAGCCTTGTGCTTATTATTGTAGGTATTAAGTACATATTACTACAGTGCATACGTACCTATATTGTATAGAGTTATGTAGTATGTATATTATTTCATCATCATCATCATCCGTACAAGAGTTTTTTTTGTGTCTTCGGAAGATGAACTAGCCAGAGTGTGTAAAAAAAGAAGTGGGGGCCAATTGCTTTGCAAAGGGAGAGTATGTATATTATTAGTGAGAATTTGCATATTGTATTATTACTAATATTGTGTGGAATAAGAGCATTGCGTTGTTTATCTGTATGTTCTGTATGGGTCTTTTTAGCTAAGTGTTCCGTTCTTGAATGGAGTAAAGGACGGATCATTCAGGTTGGGCTGTTATAAAAATGATGAGGAATTTGTTATAGGTTGAGTGCTGATGATGAGAGATGTACTAAAAAAATGAGAAAGGCAGGTTGGTTTGTTGTGTTCGGTGGTGTTGTTGATTCGGTGGGACTATATGGTCCGGAGCTGTGTACAAAGTCGGTGTTGCTCCGAAGGATTGGAAGAAGGAAACTGATTTAGAAAATGTTGGAATCTGCTGAGGATATCGTCCCTGTGTAAAATCGATAGGTTGGCTCCCCACCCCTCCACACTGATGGCCCAAGCAACCTCCTCGGCCGCCGATTCAGGGGAAATGACGCTTCTGACTGAATGTTCTCTGAATCTGCTGAACTCACATGCATAGACACACACATACATTCACGTATATAACATACTACTATGGAGTATACAGAAAGAAGGAACTGAAGCTTGATATACTTCACGTTACACTGGATATTGGATTCTATTCTCTTCAGCTCGCTTTAGTCGCTTCTCTACTCTCATAATAAATACTACGACTGAGGAGTCGACCCAAGAGTTTTTGAGCGAGGGGCCACCTAACCTAAGCTCAGACTTCCAGAGACACACACACACAACTACAAGTGAGAGAGTTGGAGTTTGAGAGAGAGAGGTTCATTTTTATAGAGGGTCCTCACATTTTTGGGTAAACTTTTTTTTTGTACCAAGAGCCAAAATTTGATCAGAGAGCTCGAAAGAGTAAAGGAATGCTATGCCTTTTCTCACCAAAGGATGAAATGTTTTGTTCCTTCTTATTCTTATTATGAAGGACGAGGTGGTGGTGGTGGTTGATATGGAGTAATCCTGAGGGTCTCCTTCCTATGGCTGCTTCTGTAGTTAGTAGAATGTAGGATGTAATAAGGTGGCTGGTTTAAGGTTTGGTTATGGCTAGAATCGGAATGGTTATGTTTGACCCTTTTCCTACGGCTTGTTGGTCATCTCCATGAAGTTGTGTAGGGAATCCCTTGATGATGTATGTATAGTAGAGGGAGGAATAGTGTTGGGATGGAAGAGAATTTGTGTCATTGAGGTCGGGGAAGAGATGAAGTGGATTGAAAGTGGCTTTGGTTATTTAGCCCTGGACGACCGACTGACTGGGATTCCAGTCGTTCCTCAGCCTTGTTGAGTTGACCATTCATTCATTGATAATTAGGAGTTTTAGGTGCAGCGGCTGGCTGGTTGCATTGCATGGACTGATTTCATAGTGATGGAATTGTTATGATATGTCGGGTCGGGATTGTTGGAATTAGAAGAGGGACACTCTTCTTCAGGAGAAGAGGATATGGTTGCTGTGGTGGTCTTGTCTGGTCTTGGGATGTCCTCAATGTTCTTCGGTGATGTAGCATATGAAGTTCATTGAGGTTTAGGAGGCTTGTATGTACTTTGACTTTCTCTTTTCGTAGACTATTGAAGTAGTGGGTAGTTGAGGAGGTACGTGAAATAATTGTTCCATGAATTTGGCTTCCCACAATAGCATCCTTTCCCCTTCACTTGAACATGCAATGTGTCTTATCTGCGATGATCGGTGTTGCCGTAATACACTTAGGTAGGTTTTGATTGACAGTTGGAGAAAATAGGTCCTTTCTCCGCTCTCTGGTGCAGTACTGGGGTGGATTGGGAATAGTGTCAGTGTCATGCTCATTAGCACGTGGTGGCTGATCTGATGGTGATATATAGGCTGACTATTTATGTACTCGTAGTTTTTGCAGTAAAGGAGAAAGCAGGGGATAGGTTAAGTGTGTAATTTGTGGGTCTAAAAAATGTTTTTTTTTATTACATTGTGTGGGTATGGGAATGTAGAAGGCGATACGGCCTTGCGACTAATTTCCTTACCATTCCAAAGGAGAATCAGAAGTTTAGATGTCTGGAGGTCATTAGGTTTAATAGAGATTGGAACAAGATGGAAAGACTTGGGATTTAAATTACTAATGATAATGGCAGTCTAATGCGTCCCTCATTAAGGACAGCTAGAGATAGAAGGAAAGCGGAGGGAGTGTGAGGAGTGGGGGCGTTTCTTGCGTAATCCAAGCTTCATTGTCTTTCCATTTCCATGTTGTTCATAACCCTTATAATTGCATCCCTTGAGTAGTTCTTGTTTATAGTGGTCTAGTAGATTAATAAATGACAGAGGAGGAAGATGTCAAAACTAGTTTGGAATTTAAAAAAAAATAATCTGAAAACAACGTCTATGGGGAGGACAAAGTGAATGGAAGGCCTTTTGTGATGGTAGACTAACTGGCGAGTTTTAGGTAGCTAGGGTTGGGTAAGGGTACCGTTTTTATGCATGTGCCTGAATGTTGAACAATTGTCCTGAAAAACCTTTTGTCTACCTACCTGAACCCTACGGTCCTGACCTATTTGTATGTTTAAGGAAAGATGGATTCATGGATGGGAATATACCGGGCAGGGAGGGGGTACTAAATATGAATTTAGATTACCCAGTCCATTGTTAGGGTTTATATGACGTGAACTTCTGAAAGATCTTTGATTTGAGGCGGAGTGCGTCGGTCTCATCTTGTTGGTGTCTATCAAGGTTTAATAGGTCGTTGGTGTTAAATTTTGTTGACCCTCGAGGCTTTAACGGGGAATCTGGCTATTGCGTTGGGCATTTGAGGAGAGATAAGCTGATAGTGGAAGTACAGAATTTCAGGAATTTCTTGAATATGTTAGATCCAAACGTTCAAACCGTCAATATTGGGACTGAGGATGTTGAAAATTGAGCTTATTTCTAAATGGTTATTGATAATGGAATGGAAATACATAAAGTTCAGAAAGAGGAGGTGTGGAAAAGATGCTGTAAATGAGGTTTAGTAGGTGGTTTGATTTGACAGGTGGGAATTGAGACTTTGGAGAGGATTTTTTATTTGCTGAACGGCTAGGCTGGGAAGTGCGTGCGGATGTTGTTTGTTCAGAGTAATTACCTTCATTACTGTTAGATTACTAATTGAAAAGAGTGTGAGGCTGAGGCTGGCTGTTGAGAGTTGTGATAAGGTGGTGGTGGTGCTGTTTGTTAGCGGAAGGTGATGTGGTGGGATGTTAATGAGAAGTACTCTTCATATTCATTTGATATATATAAAATATAGATATTAGATAAATGTATGAATATGAAGAGTATGGAGTAAGGAGGGTTAGTGTGGCATGTATAGTATGTAAGAAGATGATGATGATTCGAAAAGATGAGAAGGAAGGAATATATATTGAAGGTAGGTAGGTAGTGGTAGTGGTGGTGATGGTGGTTATGTAAATGTGGAAAATAAGGATGTAGCTCTATATATATATGGATGCAGAGGTAGGAAGTACATACTGGTCTGGCCGTATTACTGGGCCATAAGAGTCCTTAATGTATGTAAAGGAGAAGGCGAGGGGAAAAAGTTGAGAGTGCTGCGGAGTTGAGAAAGCTAGTGCCGGTTTTTTCTTCATCCCATCTCATCTTTCCCGGATTCGGGGACTCTCTGGAATGGTATAAGGTGGTGGTGGTGGTGGTATGGTAGACACGCTGGCTATGAGAGAGAGAGTGACTACCGGGTTGGTTCTTGAGTAGAGAGAGAGAGAGAACCCCTAGTTTAAAATGAGGATTGGTTAGTAAGGGAAAGGATGTACTAATAAGAGAGGAGCTCTTGCTTCCTTCAATACTCTCTCTTCTGTGCTCTCTCTGCTCTTCTTATGTACGAGGATGGACTGTTAGGTTAGAGAGAGTTTTAGAAGAGAGGGTACTCTAGAAAGAAGAAGACACTACCAACCATGCATATCACTAGTCAAAGTAACTGCTGCTGGCTGGCCTGGAGAGAGTAGGTCCCAACCAGCAAGCAATCCAGACAGACTAGAGAAGAAATGTTGAGAAAGCGCGGAGGGGACGTGGGTGGGATCGGGAGAGTAAACTCTACTATACACACCGCCACCACCACCATAAGCTTAGAGGCGAGAGGAGAAGAAGAAGAGTCGTCAATAGTAATGAACAACCCCTACACGAAATTTCTCTAATATTATCATTTGGCAATGTAACTCAACCGGGGAAGGTAGTCAAGTCACACAAGCCACCACCAGCACGGACGAACTAGTCCATCCAAAAGGTTTTGCATGAGCTTCTCTCTCTAAGTTCGGAGAGGTTGAAGTCGTCTCCGGGCACTTCGGAGGCAGTCCTCCCTTAAGTCATTGAAGAGTGTGGAATATTTTAATGGCCACGTGCTGTGACCTTTCTTCGTCTTCTTTCTGCAGTTTTTGTCATCCGGATCCTACAGGTTGCTTGGGGTCGGTGAAGAAAGCAGGGAGCTTGTGTTGTTGTGGTTCGTACGGGACGAGGAATCGGTACGGAGGAGATACGGCGGCTAACTTGGCCAGAATATTGTCGGCGTTGGATGTTTTGGAGCGTCTGAACCTCTGGGGGCTGTGGTGGTGGGACGTGAAGAGTGAAAGTTGTCTCACCTTCGGAGGAGATGACACATGTCATTGTTAATCCCTCCACTTGTATCAGTAGGTTCATTAGTAGTGGTTGTTTTAGTAGTTGCTGGGAAAGTCCTCTCTGTCCATACTTCATTTACTCAGCCTGCTTTCACCATCCGAGTCTCTGACTTTCTCCGAGTGCAACACGCTTCGTAGTCTTTGTTGTATGTATAGTTGGGCCTACTACTAACTTACTACTTTATACTTCATCATCCTCTGGCTGCTCGTCTCTTGTAATTCTGATGTAAACTCCGACCGAAGCTGGGTGGGAAGAGGAAGTGAGTTCGTACCTCGTCTTTCTCCAACTGGTGCTAGTCCTGTTGCAGCGGTGAAGAGCGAGTGTGGATGTTACACACACGTGTGTGTGGAGTAAAGATATTCCATGCCACATCTCAACTTGACTTCTTTCTCTTGAAGAACGGAAGCAGGGGTGTTTATTGATATTTACATGACCTTGTGATAGTATCCGTTTCATTGGGATGTTTGACTAGGACACTGAGGAGGAATCAAGAGTGTGAGTGTCGGCAGGATTTTGCCAGTTTCTTAGATTTTGTGTGTGGATTTGGAAGAAAGGACGGGTTTTTTGGGAGATGAGACATAAAGGGATCGACTTTGTAAATAAGGTTCGGCCTGGGCAGAAGTGTTGAGCAGCCTGTGATCTGTATTTTTGTGTGAGTTTCTATTGAAAATCCATCACGACGGGTAAAAAACGGAATAGTCAAGCAAATCCTCCTCCGGAACCGAAAAAGTTTTTCGATTTCAAGTCCGAGTTCTTAGGAGGAGGTGGAAGTGAAAAGATTGTCGACGGTGGCGGGCCGGCAGTTGTTGACCGGTGGGTCGAACAGCCCCAACCGCGCCCGCCACCATGTTCTTGTGCGTCCTGTTGTGCCAATTCTGACCCTTGGGGAGGATGGCCTCCCCCTGGTTCCCGACCCTGTGGCCCTTCCCCAATGGGCCCGGGACCTGTACCTAACTCCATGCCTCCACAATCTCCAATGCAAAATGGACCACCAACTCTCATGGGACCCCCTGATCAAGGGCATCCTCCAAGAATCCCTCCTCCACTTCCTTCAGGTCCGGGACCTGGAGGACCTGGTCCTCGAGGAAATTCAGAGCAATACTATTGCGGTCCACCACCAGTCAATCATCCTCCCGCTCCATATTATAGGTTGTTAAATATGCTCATTGATGGTTATCTGGTTACATCGTAAATCGCAATCGCATGCTTAAGTGCAACATATAGTTGGATTTCTCCAGATTCTCCACCAAATTGCAAGATTCGTATAGTAGACTAGTTACGAATGTGGAGAACGAAATAATAGAATAGAACTGGTGAAAGCACGTTTGTTGCAAATAGCCAAAAATAAGCATTCACCTTGTCCTTCGATTATTTTTTTATTTGAATTTGTTACAGACCTATGCCCATTCCAAGAAGAGCAGCCCCATACTTTGGTCAACCCGATTACCGATTATATGAGCTGAATAAAAGATTACAGCAGAGAACAGAAGATAGTGACAACTTGTGGTGGGATGCTTTTGCCACCGAGTTTTTTGAAGACGATGCTACCTTGACTCTAACTTTTTGCCTAGAAGATGGTCTCAAGCGATACAGTAAGTTTCTTCAAATCATTAAACCCTTATACTCATACAAAGTAGCATATGATATTTTTGAAATGGTCAGTATTATTGTACCTCGGACGCGTGATTAAAAATACCCTTTCCCCGTAACGTTGCTTAGAAGGAAAAGAATCGGTGAACATGAATCATCGTTCGCCCAGAAATGGCAATACGTAGTCCTCGATGTGCGTGTTATTATGTTATGATGATGAATAAACATGAGTGTCAGGGAAGCAAGAGAACGACAAAAGAAGCTATCGGGGGTTTTATGGAACGTATAGTATCGATCAGGGTTTCCTTAGCTCTATGCATTACACATGAGGTCTAATCGATTTTTCAACATACGATTGTGATGAAACAGGTCATCAAAATTGTCTAACGCCAACTGATCCGTAAAACCAGGCAATGTTGTAGCAATAAGTCTTCGTAGATACCTATTTAGAATTTGCAGCCGTGGTTTTGACTGATGTATTTGATTTTCTTGTGTATTACAGCAATTGGAAGAACATTGATTCCTCGATACTTCAGGAGTATATTTGATGGTGGGGTGACCGAGTTGTCATATAATTTAAGACATCCCAAGGAATCTTTCCACAATACCAGTATCACGCTAGACTGTGACCAATGTACAATGATTACTGTTCATGGTAAACCAATGTTCACTCAGGTAACCAAACTGTCCTATTGTGTACAATACCATATGAAAGTTGCAATCTAAAAAGTATTCAATTAACAGTCTTTGTACTATTTTCGTTTCTTAGGTTTGCACGGAGGGTAGATTGATATTAGAATTTACCTTTGATGATTTGATGAGGATCAAATCCTGGCATTTCGCTGTGAGAACAGCTCGCGAGTTAGTTCCTAAAAGTGCTGTAGCCATGCATGCACAACAGCAAGACCCAGCCATGATAGAGCAACTCACCAAAAATATAACGCGACAGGGACTTACTAACTCTACTCTCAACTATCTAAGGGTAATTATTTAATCATGACTTCGTTGTCTTCAAGTAATATTGTTTAATGTTTACCCATTTTGATTTTACTTTTAGCTATGCGTTATTTTGGAGCCCATGCAAGAACTAATGTCGAGGCACAAAGCGTATGCCTTATCCCCGAGAGATTGCTTAAAGACAACTCTGTTCCAAAAATGGCAAAGAATGGTCGCTCCACCGGGTAAGACATCTTTAGCTGTACATGTTTAATCTCTTGATGTGTAGTAAAATGACATTAATTGGATCTGACTATATTTTTCCATTTGATAAGTAGAAACGGCAAGGCCTCAGTCCAAGAGAAGAAAACGTAAAGGGTCATCATCGAATTCAACTGGCAACGCAGCTCCCGGAAACCCTCCATCCGTAAACAAAAAGAGATCGCCCGGTCCAAGTTTTTCATTAGCATCTCAAGACGTAATGGTTGTAGGGGAGCCTTCATTAATGGGTGGCGAGTTCGGCGATGAAGACGAGCGGCTTATCACGAGGCTAGAAAACAGCCAATATGATGCAGCTGCTGCATTGGACACTGAACCGTTTGGTGCCGATTCACCACTTCCGGGTGCAGGGGCGAACTCATGGCCTCCTGCACAAGATAGGCCACCTCATGGGAACACACCTACCTCTCAAGATAGCGATAAGAAATCCCCTGCTGTGAGCCAATAGGATGAAGTCATGATTAAGATTTTTAAATGTCCTCGGAATTAGAGTAACAGACAAACAGTGAGCGGTTTCTGTGGTGTAAATTCTTAAATGACACGATACACGTTTGTGGTCACAAATAAGCACTGCTTAGCAGGAGTTATCATCAAACTTATGTACTTCGTTCATTTCGACAGGTTCAAAACTAGTTCCGAAAAAATTCATATCCGTATTATGTTCACCTCTATGGTGTATTTTTTACCAGTGAAATAATTTAATCGTCTCACCTGAAAATCTGAGAGAGTGCAAATATTTCTTTTTAAATTCTTCTTAAAAGGATTAAGTGATGCACAACTTGAAGTTAGTGACCAAAGTTCGGGGTTACAAATTCTACATCCATTTCAAAGGAAGATCCGTTCAATTGGTGAAAGTGGGTTACGGGGTTTGCTATCAAATATATATGTCTACAGTCTCTAGAGTGAGTGAAGGATCCTGCCGATTGATTTCAAAGCCCTTATTCGTGTGTCTGTTGACGCGACTTTCCAGTGTCTTGTTTTCCGATATCAAATGACTACTGTTCAGATGGGAGAGATAGATGGATGAGTTTTTTGAGTATATCAAAATATTGTTGAAACAATTAATAATTCCATGGAAAATATTCGAGATCCTTTTTCAAAACTCTGGCTGACTAGAGACTGTGTTGTTGCACTGAAACTGAAGTCTACCTTTGCACTCTGTGTAACACACAAGTACCTCTAGTTTTTTTCCACTCATTTTAAGTACCAATGTAGTAGTCACTGCTGTCTACCTACTTATTATTATTTAAGATTGCGAATCTACTTATCGAGCTACTTAATTGATGTGCAGTGTTGGTGCATTTTGGAGTAATCATAATTTAAATGATACGGAACTGTTTCTGTTTGTTTGTTACTGTCTTTATCAGATGAATCTATGAGCATGTTAAATTAGAGACCATTTGAATCGTAACTTCGAGGGGTAATCATGGAACTTGCTCCTACTGATATGAGTGTATGAATGGTATAGCAGTTTATTGAGCCAGCTTCCTATTGTATGTTTGGCTCGATGGAACTCATAATATTGAAGACAAGATGTTTGTGTATGAACGTATAGAAATCAGAAGGAAAGGAATATTATTCTGTTACAATGTAAAGGTGATACAATTGCAGTATTTGTGAATTTGTAATGTTTTGATGTGCATAATCATAAGTATATATTCAATGAAAAGTGCATCTTTTTGAACCTGAGTTTCCTGATTTGTGTATTACTACGCTCACTTATTTGTATGCGGTTTCATGCGTTCTGTATAAAATATGTCGGCATAAAATTAAGATCATGTACAGTATGTACTTTTTTTGTAAATTATTTACTCAATCAGTCTCAAAAATGTTTCAGTGATTTGTACGCTTATCAGTCAGCTCACCGCCATAACAATAACTTACTCTATACCTGAGCTAGAATATTGCTAACCATAAAGCTCGTAATATTGACCGGTTTTTCTACTAGTCCTTAGGTTTTATCCCACGACTTTGACTTTGGTGGATTGGACTTAGGGATCGGATGCTTTGATTGCGGATATTTGGTCTTGTTCTTGTTCACATGTTTGCGCTTCTTTGCCTTTGAGCCTGTAACCAATTAAATACATGAATAGTAAAAGACTTGTTAGGGAGATTAGAGATTGGAGAAAACATTCTCAGTTTGATTGTCATGTTTTACAATAACAAAATGCAAAACACCAAATGTTTGCTTACCGCCTCGTCCACCGGAAATCCCATTGCGTCTAGGGCCGGGGACGTCCTCATTCGTATTGGGGACCGACTCCTGCAACTCTCGAAGCTCGACGACAACCGGCCCCAAGAGTTCGGACCCTTCTTCCGGCCGCGTAACAGTCGATGACCCTTCCGCCGACTGCAGTTCCATAGTGGGCATTCTTGAAACGGGAACTTTCTTTCTTTTCTTTCCTCTCTAGCTTCCAATCGATTCACTTTCGCAGTTTGTCTCTGATCTCGATTAAGGTTCCACAAGTGGACTCTCTGCAGTCTTTTCAGTCGATCGCTTAGTCGATTGGCGGAGGCTCTGGACTTCTTCAGGTTCGCCCTTCTTTCACAGTTTCGGTCGTGGTTCCAAAAATCTATTAGCGGCCTTCTACGACGAACTACAACAGGATTAGTCGTCGTGGGTATATATAAGGGCACTGCCGTCCAGTAAATCTATAATTATAAAATATGCATATAAACATGGTATAAAACAAAAAAGTATATCATGATTGAACACAATTTAGCCTGGCCTACTGCTCCAACGAAAGTCTTGAAACATACATACTGTTTTGAGAAGACTTCTTCTGATCGTCGTCACGCCTAACACAAAAAACCACAATAATCATCAATAACATGCTTGATGTTTACAAAACGCTTTTAAATTTTACAAACCACAAACATCAACACTCAACAATACAAATTAAGTATGTATTCTGAATTGAATTACACATACAACATATGTACAACATAAATCCCAAATATAAAAACAAGTTAATATTTGTATTAGTCAAAGAGTTGCAACCCCATCCTACCGCCCATTCGACTTTCATTGTAATCCAATTCACAACCTTGTCAGCCCCTTCACAACCAACAACACTTCCTTTCAAAATAGGTTCAAGGTTTGACCAACTAAACAAACTAAACCAGGAAATGTTTTTATAGATGTCAAATAATTGTGATCTGCATTCATGGGAAGGAATGTAATCGTTATAATCGTTATAATATTCGGTACATGCGGACGACATGTTCATTCACATAATTCAAAACTCAATCCCATTTCACATTTAGGCCATTTACCCTTAACAGCTACCCCAAATGAATTACGACATTTATAGTTATCGCATAATATTAGCCTATAATTTATAATATAAGATTATACAAAACAATATCTTACCTGGAATTGCCGCGGGGCCTGGACGAAATCCATTACGTATCAAGTAAGTTCCAAGTTTGATGATTGACTTCCGAAGTGACAAATTGATTTCTGTGTGATGAGTGACTTAGAAGCAAATCGAACCTTCAAAACGACCGTAAGTAGAGAAAACTCTTGTATAATATAATCAATGAGATTTGAGATTGTGGATTGGAGATTCAACTCGTTTGTGCGGTATACGGAGAAAAAACGATCAGACTAACTTCCAAAATAAACGCAAAGCTAAAACATCAACCTACTAGTAACTTTGAGAAGACTAGATTAACCTAAATTTAGGACATGTTGTGACAAGTTTTCTGACTAGATTAGTTTAGTTCAGAAATAAATTCAGAATTGGAATGTTTAGTTGCATAAAGCATGGAAAGTATTGCAATGGTAGGGAGTTGAATGTTGCGGGCTGGGCTGCAGTAGGCTATCCTTCTTCAAGTCACCTCCCCCTGTATTTGTGATTGCCTGTCTGCTGCAGAACCGGTACAACTGATAAGGAACAAGCAAGCAGGTTTGGTGGATCGATGGTGGCGGTAATTTTTTTTCACATCCATGGATTGTATGTATTCGTTGACTGTTGACAATGCATCCCAATTCCCAATCCCAACATCATATCAGCATTTAATTCTGTAGATCCTGTTGTGCCGAGTACCAGTACCAGTACACAGTACCTGCCTGGGCTGATTGCTATTGCTGGTGGAGTGGAAGAAGAGGTGCAGGTGGTAAGCCTTGAGGTTAAATTCCTCAAATCAACCCTTTTAAATTCTTAGACCTTTGTTGATGTTATTAGAGTTGGGGAGTTTGGCGTTGGAACTTTGGAACTTTGGACTAATCTTAAGGAGGGGTTGGGGGATGTAAGTGTAAAAGTCCCTCTGTATTCATTGTTACTCTTCTTCTTGTCTCAGGCTGTTTCTTACAGGGTTTGTATGCATGTGCTTGATTCTAGAATAATTTGGAATAAAGCCTAAAGAACTCGAGACGCTGTATATACGGATAGTTGACGATAGTTGATGTAAAATGACATGAAGAAGAAGGAGAGGTAAGCTGATTTACATATTGGATAGGTCTATATGAAATATATCTTGTTCCGCTGCATGTCTGATGTGGATAAGGCTCTTATGTTATTGATGGGGATAATATTATAATGGTTCTGCAGAAATGCAGGCAAGGAATGAAGTCTTTGAAGGTGAATAGCTAGAAAAGGTAATGGTGGTGGTGGTGGTTGGTGGTGGAGGTTTTTAGTTGGCAAATTGAAAGGTGGTTCTGAACTTGTGGATGTGGTTCGTCGTTAGGATTTGGATGGGTATAATACAATACAATAGTACTTGGTGGTATTGTTGGTATGTTTGCTTGCTAGGTATATTGAAGTTGGATTGAAATCGAAGAATAGCTGAGCTAGTCTAGTTGTTAGTTTCTTAGTTAGTGGGATGAAGGCAGAGGTGGTTTTTTGACAATTGAATCCTGAAGAAGACGAGGAATCCCTGCCCTGGAGCTCTCCTGTCCTCCTGACTCAAGAATTTCAAGCTCGGTGAGTCAAAGAACTCTTGAAGAATGAAGCCCGTGTATTCCCTATTAACTATTAACTGCTCCCATCCACTCCCAAACACTAATGTTCAACATGTAATTAAGCATTTACTCTAATCTGATTTAATTTCACACATGCAAACACCTACAAATAGTTCGGCACGAATCACCATGTTCAATCTACATCTACAACACCTCCACCTTCGTTTCTTAGTGGACTGGAACGGTCGGAGCTGGAATATCTCCTAACTTAACATCGTCTGTTCAAATCACCATCCGTCGTTTAGTCTTGGGTCTAAATAATATCAGTTCAGTTGGAGTTTGGTTGGACTCGTTCCGGAAGAATATCTGTAGCCTAAAAGACAAAATACTTAGATTTTTGGAGACAGCTTAAAAAGGCTAAATCAATATATTGTTGGAATTATTCCGTCAAGGGTTAAGGATTCGAAAAGGATTTTCCATTCGCTGTACCACAAAGCTCTGTGTTAGCTGGAGATTTAGTGTATTTAAAGTGGATGGTTCATTAGTGCATTAAGTGTCCGTGAAAAAGGGAATTAGTACGCAGTTAAGAATGATAGGATTAAGTATTTTGCGGCTTTTAAAACCGCATCTACTAATCCATTTGTTCCCTGAGGGGTAGTTTAACTTCATGGTAAGTAGATGAGTCGTTTTAATCTAGGTACGTAACTGTTTTGTTATTGTTCACAATTTGCAATATATGTACCTATGTATGTATGTATAGGACAACATGCATAAGATAGAAGATCATTATCGTCTCAAACCTCGTCGACTCTTGCCTGCTTACCTTTAGGAAATCATATGAATTATTCCCATCTACTTGTACCTTCTTTATATTTAATGGAGCTAAGCTAATGAAGGTGCTAATGCTTTTATTATTGGTCGTCCGTGGGTGGCTGCTCGATTTAGATTATAGGTAGATGTATGGGATTTGCAATTTATAAGTGCAGGGATTTATCAACGATTAACAATCAACAGTTTTAATGTCTGGCGTCCCTATATGGGGATGTGGGGTATGCTAATAATAAATTATGTACAGGGACACAGCTAGAAGAAACTAACTACGATATCGTAATAAAAGGAAGGTATAATTGTAATTGCTAGTGTTCATACAAGTCCCATGTAGTTTATAAAGGAGGTGACTTTTTCAAGCTGTATGGTTATGGTTAGTTCTCACACAAATTAGAGCATTCACATAAAAAAATCACTACTATAGTTTGCTACTGCTAATAGATAGTAGAGTACACAGGGTACAGGATGAATTGCATTTTAAGTAGATTATACGTTGCCTACATTTTTCTAATGATTGGTAATGTTTAATTGGATAAATTGTGCTGACATTCAACATTTAAAACTTCCAAACACGGGTGAAATCGTGATACGACGTATAGGTCTGTAGATATTTAATATTAATTTGTTTTAATAACATTCCATTTCAGTTTTCTTTAATGGTAATGGAAAAATAATTGAGGTACGCAAAAGCTCAAGGATGCTTAGAAGCATTTAAGATTTGGGAAAAAATGAAAGTATGTAATATGAAGTATTTAGGTGGTTGACAATGTTTAGTATTCCTAAGCGTGACTAGTCTTGTAGAAGGGACTTGTTTTGTAGTAAGATCACGTAGGAAGGTACAAATTGGATGATTTGTTAGCTATTAAAACTTTATTTCCAATGAGTGTTGCATTCCTGGTTTGTATTATCTCGTTTTGTACAACTTTTAATCATTGCTGTTTTTTTATCTTAGATTCATAGCAGTTCTGTTCAATCATTGCTAAACGCATGAAGGAAAAAACACTGGCCTTCTGAAGAGTGTTAAAATAGCGGCTTGAAGATTTCAGTTTTCATTTGAACTGGGGAGTTAGAACCGGTGTGTTTTCATGAGATACAAAAGACTTATCGAAACTAGAAATTTATCAACTAAATGGAGCTACCAAGTACCCCGTCTCCAAACCCTGCTCAAGCTGTAAGGCGACGGAAGAAACGTTCGACGCCAACCAGTAGTGTTCCTGGATCTTCCTTGAGTGGTCTTAATCGCAATAGTATTCGAATTGTTGAATTACTGAGGGGAAGTATGGGCTATGGATTTACAATATCAGGACAGAAACCGTGCCTTTTGAGATGTATTGTGGAAGGAAGTCCTGCAGAACGAGCGGGCTTGCGACCTGGAAATTGTCTTGTGGGAGTTAATGGAAAAGACGTTTCCCATTTGGCACATGACGATGTCGTGGCCCTAATCGGGACGTGTACTGGTTTATTACGTCTTCATGTAGCGGATTCTTATTTCAGCGAAAGTTCGGATGAAGAATCCTTTCAGGTAATTTATATTTTGGAAATTAGTATCTGTTCTTACTCGCAGTCAACCGTGGATTGATTCTAAAATCGAAATTTGTTTGTTGTGGCCTTAGGTAAATCAAACTCGACCAAAATACCATCATCGACCAAGAGCTGTTAGTAAAACAGCACTTTCAAAGAAACTGCCGGTTCAGCTGAGCAGTGGAAAATCTGTACAAGAGGTCCATGTAGGTGAAAAGTCCTCCATGAAGCCTCCCAGGTCCAATCAACGAACTCCAGAACCCGTCATACGAAATATATCCCCAGCTATGCGCCGTTCGTCGTGGGATCCCTTAATGCCTAATCCTAGACGAGTATCAAGGCATCCTTTTCTGTTTGATGAAGAATCTCCTATTCCTGCACTTCCCTTAAGAACTCACAAAGCTACAAATCCAAATGTGGAAACTGTGAGAGTTTTTGCTCATCTTGACAATCCTAGTGAAAGTCTTTGTACCAAGGCAAAATTCATTCCAGCCAGTACATCCATTGAATTTTCTGGAAATAACTGTGATCGATTTAATACTCAGAGTAGTAGCGGAAGCAGTTCCCGAACTCATGATGTTGTTAAAGTATGCAATGGAAATCCCAGTCCCAGAAGTACCTCCAGCTTAGGGGCTGAGTGCGTAGACGCGTCCTCCGCAATATACCAGGCGGTTGTAGGATATGTTGGATCGGTTGAATTACCAGATATCGAAGAAAGAAAACGACTTCAAGCGTTGTCGGCTTGTGTAAGACGACTTCGAGTTGAGAGACGGGTACGCTACCAAATTTTGTTTAAAAATTTAATTGAGGATTTAGATGACCCATGATCCTTAAATATCACTTACTTGATTCAGTTGACTCATACCTTTTTGCTAATTATGCCTTCGTTAGCTAAAACAATTATTTTTCTATTTTCAGATGAGAAGTATTGTATTACTGAGAATTCAATCAAAAGGCATCAGTTTATTCAGTTCAAGCCAGAATGTACAAACTGGACCTCCTTTGGCATTTTACTCTTCCAGTATTATTTCCTTTTGTGGAGCTTACAGTGATGATAGAAGATTCTTTGGGCTTGTGACGTGTACAAGTCCCAACAAAAACTGCTCTTGTCATGTTTTTATGGTTGAACCCAAGCTACTAAGCCACTTGGAACACTTAAGACGGGCTCGCGCCTTTGGAATTCAATGTACTGTTCTTCCAGTGCCAAATAGTGGTCAAGTGTTAGGATTACAAGAGTGTTCTGAATTTCCTGCAACTGCTGACCCAATTTTAAGCTCTATTCTGCGATTAAATCGACCTGGGGAAGAACAACAAGTTCAGAGGTCCCCAAGCGAAGCATCGACGAGGCTTGAAAGTACAAACTCTAGTAATAGTGATTCAGGAATTGGATTTAGGGATGATAGTGACAGAAATAGTGCACGTATTTATGATATCGTAGAACCAGAATTACTGTTTGATATCAAAAATATTCGTCGATCCCCGATACCGCGACGAAAATATCCATCTTCGCACAAGAAAGGAAATTTGCTAACGCTGTCTCCTTGCCATCCGTCCTCGTCGGGGAGGCAAAAGCATGTCGATGTACTGGAATGCTTATCAAGAGAAATTGCATTTTCTAAGCACATGCATCCTCCATACAGTAATCGGCTAACTGATTGTGAGAAGGTTTTGGCATTTCAATCAGACCCACAATCATTGCAAGAGATTTTAGGAAACGAAGAAGCGCCTTCCATGGATTTTATGCCGAATCCAAGGAGCTTGAAACGTCATTCTCAGGATAAAACCAAACCTCAACCTCATCATATAGAAGTCTCGGTATTGGTGACCCCACCTAGAATTCGAGAAAAAAGGCCAAGTATGGAGCAAATGACGCCTATTGCTCTTTCTCCTGGGGATTCTGAACGCGAAGGTAGTTTTCGAACATCCTTGTCAAGAAATGGAACAAGAAGCTTAGATAACCTGTGTTCACCAGAAATATTCGTGCAGCCGAATTTGGAATCAAAGGGAAACGTGGGGTCATCCACTCCAGCTTTGAATCAGGTGTGTACATTTTAGTAACATTTTATCTTAGTTAAATATTTACCTAATCTGGCGTTTGCCTTTTCATTGTATGGTTAAATGGCTTATGCACTACACTATGCATCTCCAACTCCCTCCAAACTAAATTTTTAGCGAAAATAAAATTGATTATTTAGGTCGGTATTTGGAAATTGATAATTGATAGAGGTCGAATCGACGTAGGAAGGTCAACATATTTATCGGCGACATTTTTTAACTCTTTGAAGCAATTTCTTTACCCTTATAAAAGAAAGAGGCAGGTTATACCGTTTTTAATTTAAATTTAAATGGATGTAAGAGAACATTGATTGATTGAGTAAACTGAGTTGATAATAAGAATTACGTGTGTGGTCCTACAGCTAAGACGGTCCTAGCTCTAGCTGTTCAGTTCTCTTAATAGTAATTAAATTTAAATTGGAGTAAAGACAAAATAATTTATTGAGATTGGGTGTATTAAAAAATTACAACGGGAGTAACGGGATGCTTGATTTTGTGGACACGAATTACATGCACTTCCTTCCCTCTGGTTTATATGTTGTGGTTTTTTTAGTTTGACTTTTTAAAATTTGCTTGTACGAGTTGGAGCATTAAGAATAAGGATTAGTGTTTAGCAGTGTGTAGACATTTCTCTATTTTCTTTAGTATTTGTAGACAAAGGCAATTAATAATAATTACAAGTTGTATGAGTAGGTACATATACCTCTCCCTATTCTTTATAGTGAGTTTAAACATCATTGAATAAGTGATTGATTCTCATCAAATGTTTTCCTCGTGTTTCGTTCTGCATTTTTTCATGATTTTCTCCTGCAATTTCCCGATAATTCTATATTACTCCTACTATGGGACTAGGCATGATCGACATATTTATTTATAAGTGCACATATTCGTATTCTGGTAGGTACTAAATCCGGACGCTCTCATCAATATTGCAATTGCAATCCGACCTACAGTAAACACAGTGTTTTTTTTATTTTGGAAAGGTGTAAACCAAACGTATGAGCCGATAGGTTATAAATTATATTGATAATCATTATCAACAGATTAGGCAGTGACGGTCGGGCTTGTGGTGTGCCTTTCAGAATCCCAGTTTAGATTTGAACGACTTTATGTTATGTATTTTGGGTTTTTTTTGCTGACAATCTGAAGCTGATAAATAATTACAAACAAACGCTTCGTAAAATAGGACTTTTCATCTCCTGTATGTATGTACTTATTAAGTAGCACACTCTATAGGTCGATACTTAGTATTTTAAAACATTTTTCTTAATGAAATACTCAGAGTTATTGGGTAAGCGTATAGAAGATCTCAAGCTGTTGTAATTATTATTTTCCGAAACCAGAACCTTCAGGTTTATGAAATTATTAGGAAAACCTCAGCAAGTTTAGGTTCACGTCATCTTCTTACCGTTAAATCCAATGGATATCCCAATCCATTTTCCCTATATTTGCTATCCACCCTTTTATAATTCATGGAAATTTGCTAGCCATTAGTTATCGCTGTCATGCATAAGTATTTGCATGAATTAATCCGCCATCCCCCTCAGGCTAGGCTTTCTCTATCTCTGAAGGAATAGACACTAAATCATTCACAGATAGAGGAGAAGGAAAGGCAGCGTTGTTGTAACTCAAGATCAAAAGCCATTCCTACTTTTAATCTGTCTATACATTAAGATGGAATGATGGTCCGTTGAAACTTGATCCAGTTTTTTTAGGTATTACGAGGATCACGTAAGCAGTGCATAGTTTATAGAGGGACATTTATATTGGCATTTCAGTTTCATAGTTGTGTTTGATATTGTCTTTGCAAGATTTGCAAGATCAAGTCTAGCAAGATTTGAAAGTATTTCACGGTCAAATGATCATAGTTATCTTGGCTGAGTTACCGGTTAGTGTGCAGATCTATTGCAGAAAACAGTTTATTTTACCAACTTAATTTTGACGTTTTTATCTTTTCTGTGGATTTCCTATTTACATATCTGTACTTTACATTTGACAAAAATTGTATGTTGTGATTATGTCCTGACCCGTTGACATAGGAGTCAATATGTATTTTATTTCAATTTCTTGCGAGTTTTAACTACTGCTACAACTCTCAAGTATTTACTGAATGGAATGTGATATACCTAGGTTAGGTTTGACATTAGGATGTGTCTGGTGAAGCAGAGGGGAAAGGGAAATCTGACCACATTTTGTCTCTCGTGCAGACATGCTTTACTTTAGGAGTTGGGTTTATTGAGTAATTGACTTCTGGTGTACTTAGATAAGATAGGATTGAACTCCAATTCAGATTATTTGTCTCGCCTTTAGATAACACATTTTATGTTTATGATTCTGTGTTGTAATGAAGGAATCGAGTAAAATTGATGCCGGTGAAGACTTCTGGGAGTTCAAAGTCCCTCAACCTCCAAAGCCTAAGATGGAAGTAAATCGTGTCGAATTGTGGGCTGAAAGTATTGAAAAACTCCTCGGGGATTCGTCTGGTCTCGAAGTGTTCACGGTAATATACAATACCTACTATCGTTTAAAATGCATGTGTCGGCTAAATCCGATTTAAGGGTTGGTGCTGATGGTTAATAAAATTTGTGGTATTTCTTAGGCTACAAGCTAAACGACTGATTTGTGTAATGATATTTGATTCGCAGGAATTTCTTCAGCATGAGTTCTCGGCTGAAAACATTCTCTTCTACAATGCCTGTCTACGGTTCAAGGAAGCATTTGCCAACCTCACTCAATCTCAAAGGATATCTATGGCATCCACAATTTTTCAAAGATACCTTCAGAATGGAGCAACGGACCCCGTAAATGTTGATTTTCAGGTTTGAACATGAGACATATTTACTGTAGCTATTCATCTCTGACATTTATTTAAGTAATGTACCGTGTTTGTTGACAAATTCTGTAGGCTCGATGTCAAGTTGAAAAATTGCTACCACAACCAACGGCAGAAATTTTTGACCTTCCGTTATCGCAAGTGTTCAACCTGTTGAAGTTTGACTGCTATCCCAGGTTCCTACGATCTGATATGTACAGAGATTACACGTCTGGAGCGACACCATTGCCTCAAAACGGTGGTGATGCATCAGATTCAGATCAAGATTCTGTAAAGTCACACAAACTTCATCAAGATGGACGCCGTCGTTCTTTGCTTCCTTGGAACATTAAAAATAGATCCAAAAAGTCTGGAAAGAGCAAGGTATAGTTGGAAATAAATGATATGAAATTACAACTTCTGTGCACTTGGAAATACTGCATTGTTGCCCTTTTCAGCAATGCGGCGGATACAGTGCAGAAATAAAATCTGTCGTTTAATTTTCTTGTTTATTTAAATGTAAATAACAAGGTTTTTTACGATAGAACAGACTTCCCTCACATTCGCCTAATGATTGATATAATTGAATATGCAAAAACTTGATTAAATGGAGGTTTTTTAACTGTAGACCGGTGAAATGGATGGGTTGAATTCTGACATTTCATTTATCCAGAGAACAGCCATGAATCAAAAAGTAAGGACTTTTCACTGTTTATCGTTTAAACCAATTAACTTTAATACTTTTTAAACATAAATCAATCATATCCTACTTAATTTTATTATTTAGCAGTTTGACAGTTCGGATACAGAGGAAGGAAGCCGAAGGGAGAGTTTTAAACTTTGTCGAGTAATCCTGCCAGATAACTCCACGACTGTCTTACCGTGTAAACCAGGAGAAACATTATCCACAGTAATCCAGAGAATATTAGAGAAAAGAGAGTTCCATTACTCTGCCTTTGAAGTTATATCAGTGACTGCAGGAAAGGTATATTACCACATATTCCGTAAATATTGATGTTCTTGGGTATTAGATATTTGTTCTTTAATAAACATTTGCTTCAATCAGGCGTTAGACCTGACGCAAGAAGTTTCAGAAATGACTGCTAGAGAAATTAGAGTTGAGCCTAGAGCTTTTATTGGAATCGAGCTACCTCGGGGGTGGAGGGTTGGAGTAAGAGCTAATCCTAACAGGAAGGTAGCAGAAGTACTGAAACCTATTCTGTCACAGCATTCCCTCAAATTAGACGCAGTCAGCGTATATGACGTAAGAGAATTTTCAAATTCTGTATGTGAAAATTTGTGTATAGAACTTAACATTCGATTATGCCTATCTTACAGATTGAAACCGGTGAACTCGTTGATGCAAAATGGCCTATGGGAAGGGTGGATGGTCATAATCTTCATGTAAAAATAAAAGGTACGGTTGTATGTAATTGGCATGGTTTTTACGTCAATGCTAGATAAAGTAACATACATTTTCTTAACATTTCGTAGATCTCAAGTTGGAAGAGATAACTAATAACGTCCAGGAGGGAGCACAATATGAAACAGCTTACATGGATGACGATGAGGTTTCTACTAAGGTTTGTAACCTGCTGTAGTGTTTTTCACCATAATCGAAGATTATAGAATATTAAACAGTTTCGGTTTTTAATGTTTACAGACAAGTTCCAGTCACACTTCCAGCGTATTCCGTGGCTTTCTAAGGAGGAGTTCTAAGAAGTACAAGCGAAAGGGCAAAAGCCAGAATCAGAGTAATACTAGCTTAGGTATGGATTTGTAACAATAGATACTGTAAGATATTCGAATAGCACAATGTAAACCGTCTAAATTATTTTTTTCAGATAAATGTTCCACTGAGAGTGGTGGCCCGGCTGCAATACATGATAAAACTGACAGAGAGCAACCCAATATGAATATGCCTGTTGTAGCTTCCACCTTATCGGATGATGAAAACTGCAATCCGCGTCTTCCATCCAGATTAAAGTCTCACTTTGTTTCTACCCCGGATTCCCCTCTAAGTTTAGTTTCCTCCGAATTGAGTCTCGCCGAAAACTCGAGAAATCGGAAGCCAATTTACATTGCACAATCAATTGAAAAGTCTGAGTCATAATTTTTTTGTAGAAAGTTAGCTACATAAATACATAGGTTACCAAATTACTAGCAGAATTTAAAATCGAGAAATTTAATTATTATGTTAGATCGCATTCATTTTCGAGTTTTCGTTGTAAAATCAGACTTATACTTCCACGTTGAATTTTTTTAACTTATTGGATTAATGAACCCTCTTTTTTACGGTGAACATCTCGATCGATATTTTATTGACGACATGTGACTGGTGTGTATTGAATTGAGACACGGATAGGTACGCAAGCAAACACTAGTTGTTAAAAGATTACAAGAAAAGTTGTTCGCATGCATTAGACAAGGCACTATTGTTGTGAGGGGCTACTGTTGAGTTTAAGATATGAAGTTACAAGATTACGAGACAGACTTTCTTTACATGTATAAAAACATCCCGATCACTGCCACAAAATAAGATAAGTAGCTGTAATTGATTATAATCTAGTCATTTTTTTGCAAATGCAAATCGATGACACGGTCAGCGGTACGTATGTACTTCGACTTGTACTGTTGTACGATTCGATTGTACCATGACTTCGGCTTAACATTTCCTCTTCAATTGTTTCCATTTGAGGCACTGTAAGACTTATTCAGAATTTTTCTGATCCCTTTGGTTTGTTTTCAATCTTCGATACTCCAATCGTCCATACTCTCCGTTGCTTTCTTCCGCTTGACTGATCCGCGATTCTCCAATGAAATTGAGGCACACATTTTACTGTTGGATTGGCAAAGATCAAAGGTCAGCTGACGGTTTAAAAACGAGAAGACAATTAATTCTGAGTTAAATCGACCAAAGGGGTTGTGTGTGACACTGTAAATGCCATGAACTCTGTGACTTACCACGAGCTTTCCTCCAGTTTTTTGTTGCTTTGAATTTAGAATACGGATAAAGAGAAGAAGTATCAAAGGCGTAATGTTAAAAAACAAGATATCAAACTAAGCAATTGTAGCAATGTATCAATGAGGATGCTACATCTGTTTTTGCCATGTCTACCTGCATTTGTATTAGATTTTAGGTTTGTATATTTGCACTCGAGAGCGTCATGAGTTTAAAATCCAAACAGTTAAGTTTGAATGATGTGCATGAAATGTAACTACATAATAATGTGAATGCAAGCAAATCAAGATAATCAACGGCCTTGACCCAAGAATGTCGCAATTATCGTATCTATTTATTATTATAGAAATTATAGAAATGATACCCTTACAAAGTAAATTAGGTATATCACAGTGTGTCGTTAGTGCAAAGTTAATATAAACTGTTACTTCGTTCGTTTAACGATGTTATTATTTTTGTGAAAATAAAATGTATTAATCTGATCAAGGTTCATCTCTTTATTTATCTATTTTAGATTATTCGATCTTTCTCTCATGTTGTATGAAAGTGTGTTGTATACATTATATGAAAATTGAATATTTCTGCTTTCTTTTACATTAAACCGAATGCTGATAGAATTGTAAGTTGTCATACTTCCACTTTCTAACCTCTCCTAGGGAACAAACATTTCCCAGAAGTTCTGAATCGACGTCGTGGCGTTACTATGTTGTCGCCATCGAAGTTATGAGTTTTAAACTATTGATGAATAATTTCGTAATTCTAAGTTCACAAGCAATTAAAGTCAACCTCGGACATTTTGGCAATCGTTGAGTGAACAAGAAATCAATGCCAAATTTAAGCAGACCGTGCATTATTTCGAATAAATACATTGTACTTTATTTTTATAAAAATTATGGGTGTTCAACTTCTCATCGAAGGGTAGGACGAACTTAGTTTACTAAATTATTAAATCCTGTTTATGAATTCAATCTCCTCTAATAATGTAACAAACGTATATTACTCATATAAACCCATAAATGTAGATTATATGAAATGTTATCATCAAAGTTCCACAGTCCGTAATATCATAATAATTTCCATCACAATCGGCAGAGCTAATGGACGACGGAATTTTCTCAGAACTCTTTCTGTCACATCATGGCTTCCGTCAACTTGACAAGCGAGCTTATAATTCAACTTATAACTCAAACTCGCATGTTTTCCTGCACAGATTACTGAAACTGAGTTCTTCCCAGTTCTCGACAACATCAATACCGATCTACCTATAATTCTCCGTCACTCTGTTAAAGATCTCCTCTAGCTACAATCAGTCAGTTTGTCCCTTCCGTTAATCGGTGCAAAGCACTGCCTGATTCCAACCTTTGTGAACTCCTGGTAGAACTAGAATGTGATCGGACCGTCAGAGGAAATTAACAAGTAATCTTTAAATTGTTAGCTGACTCAGAAAAGTCGGAGACCGTACCGTACTTCTAGACCAACAGTTATAACTAACAGATTATAATCAAAAGTCTTTACTAAAATACATTTAAGAAGCTCAGTTGATTTTAGTTTAAATGTTATTACAGCCGTATTTCGAATTCTGATTGATAATTGGTAATTTTGTGTTTAACTTTCGCTATCTTTCGAACTGTCAGCTGTACAATAATCGCGGATGACATGACATGATTTTAGTTTTCACACTTTCGTTAAGACCGCTGCTGCTCATTGAAGATGGTGATTTCGATCTGCAAAGAAAACACAATTTTTTATTCTCCAATGAAGGTGGGCTACACGGTTTTTATAGTTATCATGTTTTTTGCCGTTTCTTACACATCTAAGCCCTCTTTCAACAGGATCTGTAATCCAGACACCATTTGGTAGGTAGACCCGAGTATTTTGTTCCGATATAAATTTCGAGATCCGCTTTAAGCACTAATTTAAAAAAAACAGAACATAGAACCTACTCAATCTCATCGATTCTATTTTCTAGAGAGAAAATTACCACTTATACGAGAGAAACTCTTACTCACCTTTTCATACTTCGAATCCTTACACCACCAAATAAGATTTGCGGTGGCGAAGCCTATACATGATTCACAAAATGTGGCACAGTCAAACGTTTCCGCTTGCTCGAACATTGTATTGACCTCTTTCATTGTATATTCAAAGGCGTTTGGATCAATCTGCGAATAAGAAGGCCATAAATTAAAAATTATTGATAACATAATTTCCGCCTTTATGACTCATCTGTTTCACTAACCCGTCCATTCAGTTCAGTAGGGAAGTCGGTCGTAAATCTGATTGCCACTCCTTGACGATAATCTCTCTGCAAAAACGCTCGCTGATGTGTACTCACTCCATTTGTGTTGGTTTGGTTACCCTGCCGGTTCATATCCCCTGCTTGATGATTCATCCCACCACCACTCTGCGGAATTCGGGACATTCCTCTGACATTTGACTTCTTTCTCGTTGAAGAAGTGCAATCAACCTGTTGGACAACAACGTTAAGTAATGTCAATACATATCAAGAAAGCTCTATAACTCTTATGTAAATCCTGAACGAATCAACACTACATTAGCATTCACTCCTAATGTCATCATATAACCGCTGTCCTTCGTCCAAGTTAAATTGGACATATCGAAATTCAGCTTACCCTCGATAATTTCTTCCTCACAGAAGTAACTACTCATGGGAGTTGGATAACCGTACAAGACCTTTAATTATGACATCAGGCATGCTAGACTACCATTGAAATGTTAATGAAAGATAATTCACCCACTTGAGAGGAGGTTGAGATATAGCAGTTGGAGTTTGTGTAGTTTGTACTCTTTAGACTTCCTTCTATTTCCTCTTCACTCTTGAACTTCAAGCGTTTGACTGTTGCTAGGCGACGGGAATAAATGAGGGAAAATCGGTAACTCCAGCTTCCACAGATTTATTCACTCTTCTCTGGAATTAGTCCGACGGATTTGAATTTTGTATGCGATGACTGATGAGAGGTGATTTCAGAAGTTTGAAGTGGAGTGGACACCTAGTATTCGGTATTCAGTATTCAGCGCCCACACCTAAACCATAAATGAATGATCAACAATGTTAAGCAAACATCATGTCGTCTTTTAAAAACTTACGAGAGTCAACTCCAAAAATATACACACTTCACACTTACAACGGAAAGTGTAAATTTAAAATGAAAATAAATTACCTGTCACTTGCACTTTTCACTCGGAATTTTAATTTCAATTGGTGCCTTGCTCAATTGGTCAATTTTGAATCCGCCTTCTGCCTATTCTTTTCGAAATCCGGGGTTTCCTCTGACAGAATGTAAATTCATTAAATAATTTGTAATTTAAGAAGACGAGGAAGTTTGTTTTTTGGAAGATGAGAAGTTGAAAGTTTTGGAAAAAGTTGAGAATGCCGGACCTACCTTAAACTGTCTCTCCCATATGAATCAGATGACAGGAGAGCTTGGCTGGGGCAAACTTTAAACTCCTTTCTATTCCTCTCGGCACTTTTCACACTTCACACATTCACACTGATAATATTATTATTCTACGTTATATAAGAGTTTCAGTCAGACCTCTCAATTCAATCTCACTTCAACCTAATACTTGTTTACTCTGAAACGAGGAACGAGGATAGTTTCTGCCTATTTTGGGTAGTTGGGATTTAGCTGGGAAAAACCTTTAATTTAGGAGCTGGTCAACCCTTAATCCAGTTCCAGAGCATAGACTCGTTGATTTGAGAATTGAGAGATGTGATGCACATGTTGATTCTGGATTGAGTCAATGTTATGGTCACCGTGGAGACAGACTCTAGTCAAAATGAGTGATCTCTCTACCATTACGGACAACCTTCGACATGTTCGAGAGAGACTTCTCCTCGCTTCTCAACTCCGAACTCCGGTAAGTAAACTCATGAAATGGTTATTGGATAAGTCATAACTTAAGTATCAAGGGAAGTATGCTGATTGATTGAATTGTATTTGGTAATTGTACTTTGATTAAATATGTGGACAGGAGCTGAAAGAAATCTTCCCAACCCCCCGTTTAGTAGCTGTGAGCAAAACGAAGCCGAAGGAAACCATAATTCAGGCATACAAGGAAGGGCAGAGGCATTTTGGGGAGAACTATGTTCAGGAATTAGTGGACAAAGCCACTGACCCGGAGGTAAAGTGGTATTGATAAATGTTTCGGTATTATTTGGGAAGATGAAGTGAAGGTTGGTCAGTTAGTGAATACGTGGAGAATCGGTTTGCATTTAATGTTTGAACTTTTGAATTGCAGTTGGACAAGGAGTGCCCCGAAATGAAGATTCATTTCATAGGACATCTTCAAAAAAATAAAATCTCGAAACTACTTGCCGTAGCCAATAAGCTGTTTGTTGTAGAGACGATTGATTCGGAAGGGTTGGCGAAGAATGTTAGTGAAGGCTTGGGACGGCGAAATGCCACTGAACCTCTTAATGTGATGGTACAGGTTAACACCAGTGGGGAAGAATGTGAGTACATGAGTAGCTGAATAAATTCATTTTAGGATAAGAATTAATTAACCTATTTGTCCTTTTCCAGCCAAAAATGGTGTTGATCCGGACAAGTGTGTACAGTTGGTCAAGTATGTGAAAGACGAGTGTCCTCATCTCAAGTTCATCGGCTTGATGACAATAGGGGCAATTGAACCTGACAACGTTGAACCCAATCGAGACTTTTTGGTAGGCTTGAGTTTTGCTCGCTTGAAGCTATTGAAACGAATTTATTTCTGTGACGTTATTTTGTAAACTCAGGGTGTTTATATTTAACAGTTGCTGTTCAATTTGAGAGAAGAAGTCTGCAAAGAACTTGGTCTTGAGAGAAATGAAGTAGAACTTTCCATGGGAATGTCTGCGGATTTTGAAGAAGCTGTGAGTGTTTTTGATTTTCGAGTGGAATTATAGATCTTTATTCGTTTAATCTTGAATTTTATTCATTTCAATAATAGATCCAGTTGGGCAGTACAAATGTACGCGTCGGATCGACAATTTTTGGCTCAAGGCAAAAAAACGAAGCAACTTCAGGATAAGGCCAACTAACCTTGATATGTCGCTTCACTGTTTTCAAAGAAGAACAATTAAAAATAGAGTTTAGGGCAATAAACATGTGTCCAATTTTAGCGTTAAAAGATAAATGACATTCGAATCGTATTATTTGAAAGCACCTTGTCTTTTCATTCATTTTTAGTTTTGATAAAGCATTGTTTGCGTGGCTCTTTTAACTTGATTTAGGGACTTCATAATTGCTTGCATAATCTATTAAATTTGCTGTTCCATACGACAGGTGACCATTATGGGATAGATAAGTCGTGGTTTGGTTAACATATGTGGGATACACTAATTACAATTTCAGTGGGAGACTCAGTGTCCTGCGTCTCACTCTAAGTAAAGACGATCACGAAATCCCATGAAATCTCACAGCCCTATTAATCTGGAAACAATTTGACGGAATCAAATGGTACCGGTTGAATATGAGCAAATAATTTAATACCAATCAATTTTATTTAGTTACTTTACTCCGTTGAGCTAACGTAAGGGTTGTAATTGTTATTAACTGAAGGATCCATGTATGCATCCATTTTTCGCAAAACAATGGAGCAATTTAGGAGAAAAATCATTAAATGAACTACATCAACAAAACAGCGAAAAGACTTCTTAACGGCATATAAAGCGGATATGGTTTTGTAGGAACATGAACCTTGATTTTTGATTAAATCAGGTTATCGTCTGTATTTTCATGGCTATTTTGGTGTGAAAGAAAGGAAACTGGGAAAAGGACTGAAGGAAATTAACATTTAGGTAGGCTGGGGATACATAAGGCAGTTTGTTGGCCGTATAACCAGGCTTTACTGTACCAACAACTAACATGCCTCTGGTTCAGGGTTCAAGCGGGTCGGATTCATACCATGAGATTTAAGATGTAAGAAACGTGAGTGTTAACTGCAAGACGTTAAGAACGTTTATTTAGGGTTGTCGACCTGCTACAACTTTGTTTATTTTACCATTACAAGAGGGAAAAAAACTTGATTGAGTGAGAAGATATCGTCATAAAATCAGCTAGGAATCAGAACTGTTTTTTCCTTAGATTGGCAGCTTGCCGATGTGGCCATAAGCTCAGGATATAAAGATGAGGGACAACGAGGATCAGTAAGTTCATAAACCAAAAAGTTCCGTCCGACCAGTTAGATTGAGACAGTTTCGGCCTTTGGGAATCTAACGCACTGCATATAAAGCTGAACTGCGCCTGGAAATCCAAATTAAAATGTTCAATGATTTTTTAGTACAAAAATACATACTTCAAGTTCATAGAACCAGAGTGTGGTTTGACTTTAATCTAGCACTTCCATGACATCTCCATAATAAATGCGACTCGCAGCATTTGGTTACTCCTAAAAAATGTGTGAATTAAGACGGGTTTCCAGACCCTGGAATATTTCAATCATATATACATATCCTAATTTGTTAGCATTCAAACTAATACGAAAAATATGAACACCATCCTAAGTGGAAGTGGGGACATTCCCATTCCCTATTGGACAAATGCTCATTTCATTCCATGATAATCTTGTGGCTGGCTACAGCCTACAGATATACCAACTTTGGAGAAAGAGAGAGCAATTTCTGGAAACAAATAGCTGAAGAAATGTTCCTATGGAAGATAACTTAGAGACTTGTAAAAAAAATAAACTAATCTCTTTCTGGTAGCGGGGAGACATTCTAGAAGAAACGACCAAGAATCTTACAGTAGGCCTTGAGCATCATTAAAATAGAATACTTAGGCCGTTACACTCCGTAAAAGTTGCACATTGGTCAGGAAGGCTAATCCCCAGATATAAATTATTTCCAAGATGAACCAGAGAACCAGGAATCCTAAAAATCTCATCTGCAACTGCTTGCAAGTTTCATATAATATGTATTAAAATTATTATACCATACATTCTTTCAGTTATATGGTTTTCCCTGGACGAGATATAAATGTATTTTTACGTTGAGAGAAAACGGGAAATTAATATATTCCATGATTAGTTTTTTTAACGCTTTTGTCTATATTTAGTCCGAATGGAAAGTGTTCAAAATATTAAGGAGCAAAGATCTTCCGTCGCTCCCTGTAGTTTCGTTCCTACAGTTAGCGCACCCATTTCCATGAATTAATTTCTCTCGTTCTTCCGGACTTTTTCATCCATTTGCCACTGTCTCTTCGAGTGGGTTTGGTAGCGTAGGAAAGCTAAAAGGGATGAAGCTCACAAATGCACACTCTAAAATAAAGGTTACGAGGACAAACTTACTTGCAGCATTATACCAGCATGAGCTAAGCCCAAATCCCACAGGAATTGAGGCTTTTCACTCCGGAAAATGTAGAGCAGTGAGACAGCCTGAGTTGGAACAATGTAGAAAAGGTAGATAAAGCTCTGTATTTTTGCAAACGGTGCAGGGTCGTCGGAAAACAATGCGGGCTCATGATTTAACAAATTTTGGACAACTCGGAATTCACTTCCTAAGGATCCCTGAGAAAGTAAAGAAATGAGAGTAAAATAAATTCGCACTTTTAAAATACTAAGGGGGTGTGCCATAAGTAAAAGCACTAATTTTAAACCTGCTGTAAGTTGAGAAAAAGTAAGAATTTCAAAGAAA
>JAQFZA010000151.1:0-49394 GCA_034695115.1 Desoria olivacea
TCTGGTCTAAGTCTCTTTCTTTTACCTTTAAGTGCACCCGAACATAGCTAGGGATATCTGATAAGCCCTCAATTACAGCATCAACAATTTTGAATAGCTGTCAGGCAAATAGATTCATGTTCCTTGTCCTATTTTCATTCGAAAATATGAAGGCAAAACCCACTGGAATGTTGCACCAGAATTGAGATCCCCCAAAATGCTTGTAAAGTCTTAAGTCTTTAGTAGGCCCAATATCTTCTTCAATAATCTAATTGTTTGGACTTCTTGAATTAAATTATCATTTTGCTCACAGCTCAAATATTTTAATCCATCGACTGTTACCTATTTTGCCTAAAATGAACATCAATTAATTGAAAAGATTTGAAATCTTACTGATAACATTTACTTAATGACTAGAATACTTGAAGGAGACGATGACTTTGTCTGTATTAATATTTCTAATTGAATAGGCTACACGTTTTACAATATTTAAGGTACAATCGGTTTGACTACAACTTAAACTGGTTTTAATTAATTAGAGCATTGACAGAGTTACAGAGGAACTGAAGTCACTGGAAACTGTCATACTAATATTTTTAAGGGGGTTTCTCTTTGTAAACATCATTAAATTGTTCGGGATTTTGTTCCTTTATCCAATCAGTATAATTCATTTGCAATTTACTGAACTTATTACAAGAAGATAAGATCATCTAGTAGGCTTGAATAAATATTGGCAATTGAGTTGTTTTGGTTCGTAGTGTTGTAACATCACATTCTTACCATATGTAATATTGTAATTCAGTTGTTCATCAGATAAAGGATACGATTAATCAATGTTAATGCCTATCATTCCTATTTATATTGGTTCAAACTAGTTGGAAGGCAATCTTACCTTTTTTGCTGCTGAAATTTTGGATCGAATTTCCGAACAGCGGTGATTGTTGCATGCGTTCGACGAGGGTTGAAGTCCGTGGTAATGTTCCACATCTTATCCACATTCGGCTCGATCCCGATTATTCGCAACCCGCTTTTCACTCGTGCTCTAAAGGTCAATCACAAACAATCAACAAAATTAGTAAATATGTAATCCTCTCTTACTTCCATATCTCTTTCAGTAAAATATGAAAAGCATGAAAGCATCGCAAGCCTCACAGACCAATCAGCTAGATAATTAATTAACCCATCAACAAATCCTTCATCTCTCTTATGTAAGTCTCATTCAGAATTCATCTCCAAAAACTTGATTCTCCACCTCAGTAATTAAGGAATTAACTTAAGCAACTCCAGCCTATAATTACAATTACTGGTAATACATCCACACACCCCTCCTCGTAACTGAAAGTTGGTTTAGTAGCGTTGTGCGCCTTAGTACATCGTAGCATGTTGGACACGGAGGTTAAATCATTCCGGAAATTGGATCCAATTAACCATTCCGTTCACACGGAAGGAAAAAAGACAGACGGAAGGGAATGGACATGGCGGTGGCAAGAACACCTTTTCCTTTACAGCTTCAGGAATTGTACTTCGAGGTTCCCCTGTTCCCCTTCCATCCATAAAATAAAGTTGGATGTGATGCGTTAGACAGAGGACACAGTTTCCCAGAATAACTTCCATCCCCTCATTTCTTACCGTCTTCTGCCATTTCCCAAGAAGACGGATACCGAACCGAAGAAAGGACAATGAATGGACATGTAGAAGCAGGAGACATGTGGCTTTATTACATTCTCCAGGTACTCAAAGCCCAGACGACGGTAGAAAATGTCTCCAGCTTTCATTTCCATCATTATTATTACAATACATCCGGGGAGCTGACCCTGTGACCATATACAGTCACTGACAACAGCTCCAATCATCCAACCCGACTATTTTCAAAGAGGCTGTCGGGTCGGGAGACATCCACCTTTTCATACTTTCCCTAACCTAAAGCCCTTCTCAGATGTCAGGCAGACATTTCAAGAGGGGTTTTCGGGAGCCGGTGAACTTTCCTAGGAAAAAGTCACCTGTGTCACCGACGTTGTTACTTTGTAAAGAAAACTTTTCTTCAGTCTTTTTGTTCTACGAGATGAAAGTGAGATGAGGGTGAAGCTCTGCATACGAATATCCAACTTCTCGACATCCCATGTCTCTTATAGCTATATAGCTACCTACGGTTCAAAAGGTTTCCACGGTCGGTCGGTACTGCTTTTACCCAGCAACGTGTGTCATGTATACGCGTATGTATGAGGTTGGACGGGGAGGACTATACAAATATAGCAGAGACCATAAGCCTTTATCTCTTCCTTCTAGGATGAAGGAAAACATTGTGATTTTTGTGGAAGAATAGGACAATTTCAGAGTGGCGTCCCCAACACTTTCTCCTTATCCTTGGAGGAGGAAAGTTCAATCTGCCCAGGAAATTGGTTGTTAGGAAAGTCATAAAAAGTTCCCTTTTCCACGTCTCCAACATATTATATACAGAGGTCTTTGTCACCTTTAAGGGCTTATCAGACCACCACCACCGATTCTACAAATATTCTCCCAATGTAATGTTTTAACTGTCTGAATGGGTGGGCCTGTAGGGTGTACTTACCTCCGTTATGTATTTAGACTTCGAGGGATTTCCACTAAAGATCCTTTTAACCTCTGTAAACAATTGGATACTTAAACTGACTTAGAGGAAGGCTTGGTTACTCCTGATTAGCTCGCCAATATAAATAGGTATTTAATTAATTATACTACGGTATACTCGTTCGTAAAGCGATTGTCGACTGCAACTGTGGAGGGAGGCTCATACGAAATTAGGTAAGTCAGTAGTCAATAGTTAATTACAGTCTTGAAAAAAGTCATACTATGGCTGCTAAGTTGCTACTACGAGATCTACGCTTTGAAATTACATTTAAATACGTAAGCAAGCTCAGGAGAATTATTATAAGACGCATCTTCAATTATTGGAAATTGGCTATGATGGTTTTTTATATGGTTTTTGAAATTGGTTGCTTTGTGTTGGACATGGAGGAGTCCGAAAACAACAATCCACGCTTGGGTACACCAAACAAGTCTCGCAAACAAAATTCTGGACACTTACTCTACAGTAGTATACACTATGACTCTCTTAAGGTTGCCAAATGCCTCGCCTTCTAATTAGTGACGCGCATGAATGGATTAACGAGATTTGCACTCTCAAAAACACAAGGGAAGGTTGATGCATGAAAGTGAGGAAGGATAAGCTCCTTTCTACAATAATAAGCGGTGACAGTGAGTCGTGGATTTGGAGCTCCACATCCACTCAAGTTCAATCTTCCACTATATATTTCCACTATAAAGTCTAGCACTATAAAGTAATATCACTAGCCTGAGTACTCCGATTCCGTATTACCGACTAATTGTTGACTAAATTATTCCATGTCTCATGTCATGCGAGTATGCTTTAAAGTTTAAGCTTAAATTAATACAATAATACTAAATATACAAGTACACCTCTGGATATTTGCTACATTTATGTTGTAATGTGTCTGTTACCTTAATAAATAATAGTAATAATAATACATAGCTCATACAATCATTGTACATTGGACACACATATAAAAAATGTCTTCTGAAAATGGTATCTACAGGAATCTAATTAAACATTAACAATAAACCGACTAGCAAGGCACTCTCTGGAAACAAAGCAACTAATTGCAAAATAAGTTCCCCTGTAATGACCTGCGTTGAAAAGGGCTGGGAGAATCAAGAGGAGAAGCAACATGGGATTTCCAATAATAATTCTAGTGAACTTACGTATTTGTATTTACACAATTTCGAAGCGTAAATCTCATAGTAGGAAAATTTAGTCAGCCGTTGTATGGTTTTTTTCAAGATTGTACTTAATTATTGACCGGACTGATTTAGAATATTAAGTACTTTGGCATCACCCTCCCTTCACAGTTAACAATTGACAATCGATTTACTATAGCATACATTAATTAATAAATACAACCAATCATGTTCAATTCCTTTACAACGCTTCCTGATTTTAAAAGTCCTTTTAAACTTCGTTGACACCAGCAGCTACACATTTTTTGATTGTCAATTTAAAAAACTGTGTGATATTATTTGGTAGCTTTATTTTAGGTGACGAAAAATTATAAAATTGAAACCAACTTTATGTTAACGTCGATTTTCATTTTCTACTGACTTTTCTAATTTCTGCGATAGTGAAATTTCCATCAAATTTCAAAAGAGTCCTAAAGTACAACTTTACTTGAGACTACATTTAGCATAAATATAATTACCAACTTGTCAACTTCTAGAATATATGTGCCTCAATTAACAAGTGTCCTTACGCCAGTTAACGCTATTCAAAAATTCCAGCATGTACTTCAAGTAATTTATATGTACTCATGAATCAATCTATCATGTCATAACACTTCATAGCTGCCGTGCAATATTTATGTTACAAAAAACACTTTGACAAATAATTTATGCAATGAAAAAAAATCCATATCAATGAATACATTCGGTAGTAACCTAAAGTAAGTCTGACTACCACTTGGATGCGAACATCCAGAGTGCGACATATACGTCATCCAGAGGTCCACCGTCCTCTTTGAGAGACGAACTTACAAGGTGAAAGATTTGATGAGGTTTTTATCGATTTGACCTCTCCTCTCTTTGACTGAAAGGTGGAGGACGACGTGGCCAAGAGGACAAACTTTGGATGGCTCGGTTGGTGACGAAAAGTCGGAAGGATTCTGAGAAGAGTCCCAGAATAAAACCTCCAGGATTCCTATGGAGTCGTAGACGGCTTTACTTCACCGTGTAAACAAATTCCATGCCGAGAAAAGGCACAAGTCATTACACACACAATGACCGTCTTCCACAGGAGGAGGAGGAAAAAAGATGCAATTGAGTGGAATGAGTCCTTGAAAGAAAAATGACGCCTAATTTACATTACATAAGAAGTTTCACTCTCTGCCCTGGGTCAGGAAAAGTCCCCTCTGCTCCGTCTCGTAATTTCCGGAACCTCTCCACATACGTCCCCAGCTAAGGAACAATGCAAAAACCTTAGGAAACCTTGGAATAAGAAAAACCTCCTTTGTAAAACCACCACCACCTTCTGTTATTCTCTTGTGAAACACGCCGCCATTTGAATCATTGTCTTGTCCCGTATAATCGGACCAAAAACCCGGCTTTGATATGTCCTTGCATGATTTTTTGTAGGACAAAAAAAGTACGAGGAGGACGTCGACAAGTCCAACTCCATCAGTCTATTCCTATTATACCTACCTAGAAGTCCGTAGCCTTTCCACCACTTCTAACTTCATCATGAGAAAATGATTCGTATGAAAGTAAAGGAAGATTGTAAGAATAGTTCCAGTAGGACAAATCCAGGAACTTTCTCCAGCCTTTCTCCACTTTATCGATCCGCTCATTTTTCTGTAACTTTCTTCCTTGAGAATAACCATGTTTTATGCATCCTTCTCCAACTGTTTTGGTTAAAACCCAGAGGATAATAGCATCAAGTAAACGTAGAGCTGTACAGGGATGTCCTGATGTGGTGTACAGAATATCCTAACCTTACAGTTAACATGACCCCTGTACAAGTACGGAGACGACTTATTGTACAGACATCCTAGGAAGAAGCTGCATCGGGTTCTCTTAGATTCTTCAGCAGCTGAGCTTTTACCCGAATTGGATTGACTTGAGCTTTCTGGGGATAAATTCGAAAAGAGTACAAGGCAGGGAGGGAGGACGCTCTGAAGTTGTCAGATGAGCCTTCCTTCCCTTTAAGATTTACAGACTACAAGGGTTTGAGTTAGGGAAGTATGGACGAGTGGTATGTTCTCTGGAAGTCCAGCTATCTGGAAGAAGTGTGTCTATCTTTTCCTTATTCTCTTTAAGTGAGTGAGACAGAAAGTCCATTCCATCCCATTTGATGAAATAATAGTTCAAAGGTTCCTTCGTCGTCGTCATCCTTCCCTCGTAGTGAACATGGAGAACCGAGTCGAGAAACCGAGATTACCGCAATCCCTAACAACTTACAGTAAGCCCCACATATTACAATATATACACCCAAATACCCTTCACCAACAGTAGAACGGGGAAAGTAAAAACTTTCCAACCTACAGATTATCCCAGACAGAGGCAGACTACATGGAGGAGCTATATAGACTACAGGAGGTCGTCGTGGTGTGGTTCCACTCCCTTCCCAACCATGCAATGATAATAATAAAAATCCCTTGGTGAATTAGATTGGCTTGGACGGTTAGATCGGTTCTACTAAAAAGGAGGTTTTGCGAACTTTTTATTTTTTATGTCTTTAACACGATGTAAGAGGCTTCTGGTAGATGCATGCTCGTAGAATATCAGGAGGAGACATGGAGTTCCTCTGTAACTCAGCTACTGAGCCCTATACCATCCTCTAAATAAGAAGAGTATTTCCTTGTAATGGATATATTATATCGTTGAGACGGAAAAATGAACTTTTTACAAGAGTCCAGAAAGTATGAGTGGGACGAGGGTATGAGAACTTTCACTTCTTTGATGGAACATAAGCCTCCTATAGTATGTACATGCAGTGAGAACCAATTGCTCATTTGGGTGTTGAAAAGAGTAGCTTCCTTCCTACATGATATTTTCCCCAGAAACTTGTTCATGGAAACCAAAGCATCCAGCTAGGTGTTGCCGGTATGTACATACTTGTATACGGTATGGAGTTATTACGGAAAGTAACCTCAGAAGTAGAAAATATTTACGGACCTCCAGCAAGGAAATTCATCCTTGAGAGAAATAAGGCTCGAGTGGCAGACATTATTTTGAAACATTTCTTTAAATCCTCCCTCCAATCCAATACATACCAGACTGCAGTTCAAAGTACTCAGAAATGGACTTTTTCAACTGGTTTTAAATTCCTTGAACGTTTTCAAAGAATTCATATTTCCAACCTCTAACATTCTTGTGGAGTTTGGGAATTTAAAAAAAACATCCGAAGAGTTGGAAACGGATGGGAAGGAAGTGAGGAGGTTTGAGGATGAAATTCCAATGAAATGTACTCCAACAAATTGGCTGTAGAAAATGTTGAGGATATTTGGAAACAAAGTAATCCCCTTGTTTCCTAATATCCTTGCCTCATACCTTCTCAACCCGTCAGCACATACAACATGCTATTACATTATGAATCAGGAGTTCTCAATTCCGGACCACGGACTCCGTTCTCTTTAAAAGTGTGACGCTTATTGTCAAGTCTTCAAAAAAAACATGTAAGTTATTCATGGCCTTTCATCTAAAAAGAAGAAAAAGTATAAGGAGCTCATTTTCCAGAACAGCTTCCACTCTTCCTCCATAAAACAGGAAGGGTTGGAGTATTGACGTGTTAAGTGACTTAGGGATTCAAGTCATGTCCCTCGTATTCACACCTTTTCTTGAAAATTCCATCCAATCTTCCTGTCCCTAATCCCAATCCAATCAAGAGGAATCAAGTCTCTCCCATATTCTTTTTTCCCTTAGTCCCACATTACAAGTCCGACAGTTTTTGAACATCCTCCTGTCTCTTGTACGAAGGAACTGTTCCCTCTCTTGGCTCATCAAATTTCAAAACCTCCTACGGTATTTTCAGACTCCCATTTTTGAGACCGCTTTAACAAATCTCAGTCCCACTCGTCAATTACTTAACTGCAAAAGCAGAGACTGTAGCATCCATTTCCTTTGGCGAAGTCTCATGTAATACTCCTCAGAAATAAAGTTCCTGAAAGGGCTGGAGGGTTCTGGAAGGACTTTGAATGAATTCGCTGATCAAAATGCTGCAACAGTTCGTATCAGAAAATACTCCTTCATTTGCTTGAACCCGTAAAGTATGAAATAACATTTTACTCCACATCCCTCATCTTTAAACTGTACATCATCGCATTAGGGAAATTGACACGTGCACCTGAAATCCATATAATTATTTGCTCATAACATTTACTTAATGATTGGGATAAGTGGAAAAGACGATTACTTTAATATCTTCAATTCTCATTTCTAAGTGGGTAGGATACAAGGTTTACAATATTTACAATTTGGTTGACATTTCAGATCTCTTTCTTCACTATGTACTTACTACTAATTAAGTTATTAGGAAAGCTTGTAATTAGTTCCATGTCAGGAAGTCATTTGACCCAGAGTAATTAATAATCTTTCATTTATGAATTCGACAGAGGATTCAATTAATCATTGATTCAGCGATGAAACTCATTCACTTGTCAATATTTTCAATACTTGAAGCTTTGCCATTTGGACCATTAAGCACTCCTTTGAATGTTTATTTTTTTAATCTGTACGCTTTCAAAAAGTAAGGTCTGTACGACGAAACGTTCTGAAATCTTGTAAACGCAGTTTACAAATTTAAAATCCAATCTACTTATTTCCTGTGTCAGTGACACGGAAAGAAAGTTGTGAATAACCGTCCATAAACAGATTAACGTATGACGAAGAAAAACTACTGTTATGTTTCACCAAAACCCTGAGGTAAGCCCAACAACGGCTTCATCCAAGTGATATGTAATTGTTTATATTATTATGTGATATGTTTTTTTAAAAAACTATATCTTTTGTGATAAAGTTTCTTGTTGTTGAAATAAACTACATTTGCCTATTCGTTGTAACTAAGAAATCATTGGCAAGTCATTCGAATTTTCTCCAACTCACAGTGTCAGTTCAAAAAACGGGAGAATTTATTACATTTGAGCATTTCTTCTGTAGTTGCCAGACATTGGTCGGAATTTTGTATGAAATATTGTAGTTCAGTAATTATAACTGTAGGTCTGTAAGTCGTTGTAAGGAATCTATTTTCTTGGAAATCTTAAGGGACTTCTTATAATCTTTCAAAGTATTCCTTAATCACGATACACACTTATTTCAAATGTTTTGTAGGATTATGGATTAGTATTACAGGGTTCCTTAAGAGGAATGATTCAATTACATGTCATTCCTATAACAATGGGTAAACAATTCAGTTTGACCAGTTTATGTCGCATGTAAACTTTAAATATATTATTAAACTGAAACAAGCTGTAATTATGAGGAAGATTCATTTCACTTGCTGGATAATTTATTGGAATTTGTTGGAAGTTCATTTACTAATAGGCTTGGAATAATTTATTACAATCTCCTGCTTTCGATTGAGTTTTTACAATCTGCAACTTTGCTATTGGTCTTTTAGCTAAATGGACGGAAATAAGTCGGGATTTAGGTTGGAACAGTCTGGACCTTGAAAGAAGGTCAGAATTTCAAGTAATTTAAGTGACGAGGCAATTGTTAGCTTATACCGTCTTATAATTTATCAGACAAACAAGTTGGTAGTTTTTCTGGCCCTCCCAATGTGATTCCTTCCCAACTAAAATTCACATTGTATGAGGAATTCCGCTACAACTCATATGTTCCCATTCTGAATCCCATCTGTTTAATGACCTCTCAGAAGTTTCAAGACATGGACGAATCGATAAGTACACTTCAACTTTCCCAGTCCACCAAAATCCTCAAATACCGAAGCGGAGTCAAGTCTATACCTATAAAACTCTCTACGTCGGAACTCCGATTCGGCCATTCTTATTCGTCCTCCTTAGAAATAAGTGGCATGAATAGTGCAGCATATGGCTCCTTCCATCCAACCGAATAAGAAAGACTTTCTCTGGAGATAATAATATTACGATTACACTGAATGAACAGCCAGACGACTCCACCGCTTCCAGCCCATCTCCATTGAATTACTATGCAAAAAGAGTTGGTAAAACTTGATCACCCGTCCATGAATCCCCATAATATCCTTATATCCGAAACTATGCTCAAGATCCAAGGCCCGATCGTCTTCAGAACTTCCGAATATCTTACTACCTCCGACCTCCCTAATAAAAATAAACGATCAGTGAGGATCAAGCTTGAGAAGTACTTCCAACCATCTCGTCCACGCCATACATACAATTCAGATAGAGGCCCGATATCCAAGGGCTATTCTCGATTCTCCACATCCCCTATGGGAGGAAGAGGGAAAATTGTCACTAAAATCGGTGTCAACCACTCTACAAGACTGGGCTAGTATGTAGTTGACACTTCGTCATTCCGCAGAAATTTAGAAGTACGGAGAGGAGAATATTATTATGAGGTGTGTCTATGAAGTAGGAGGCTTTGCGTTATAGACGATATAGGGATCAAGACCAAGTTCCTACTCACCTCTGCTGGAGAGATTTTTGATCCGTGAGAAATGGAACGTCAGGAGGAAGTGAAGTTGAAGGAACTTCTTCTTCTTGAATCTCCCTTTTTTGAGGATGAAAGGTGGAGTTATATTCGGTATACTATTAGTATGTTAGGAGATATATAGGAACCAACGCTTGGCCTTATTTATTCGCCTCTGTGGGCAAGATCAACAGAATCTAAAGGATTACGTGAAGAAAAATAGGAAATCTGAGAAATATTTATGTCACAAAGACTGTGAAGTTTTGAAAGAGGAAAGGACAGATGTTACATCTCCCAGTTTTTACATTATCAGAAGGTAGTACCTTAGTTCTTATTGCTTTTGTTTTAAAAGTTACTTCGGAGGAGAATTTCCACTGACTGCTTTAGCTGACAAATCGTTTAATTCATCTGGAGTTTCCTGAAGTGACTTTTACTGAAATTGGAATTCAGAGAGGGTCAGAGGTCACAGTATCTCCGCTTCGTCATCCTGAACTGAACAGTTTTCTCTAGTCCAGCCCAAGGTACATTTGGATTCTAGATTTTCAATGGATTACGAGTTAAAGAAGAAGAAGGGTAACAGGTGCTGGGGTGAACAGACGATTAATGAGCTGATAATGTTATTTTCAATGTCAGTTGATAAGCTGTTGTAAAGGAAGACGATTAATTGCAAACATTAAATGCAATAATAATAAATTAGTTGCAGCTTCGAGACAAGCTGAGGTAAAACTCTTACAGAATAGTTGAAAACATGTAGGTAGGGCTGTTTTGATTCTGCTCCAATAATGCTGCATGCAGCGTTAGACTTTTAACATTGTCCAAAACGAATCAACATTTAGTTTGGACGGACTAGTCGGAATTCGGAAACCACAATGTTCCAGGCTTGCATAGCTTCAAGTCGATAAAGTTTCCTAATTTTATTTTGAACTTTGTACCGTCGACCATGTGAAAAGGTACTGAAAACAATATGTATATACCACACATATTTAATATCGATGTCGCCCAAACTGTATCCAGTCCGTGTAAAAAAAAGAGAGGACACAAGGCGATCATGAAAACTATGAATGTTTCTTTCCGGCATAACTTGTCGAATAAGTTGGAAGTTCTTCTGGCTAAAAATATTAAATTACTCGACATTCTGTCCCACCTTAGCTATACTGTCTAATTGTATTTTCACGGCTATTACGAATCTAGATTAACGTCGGTCTGAATAAACTGCAATTATTTTGGTTGACGTGTTAAAACCCTCATATCCAATCCACTAATACTAACTATAATGGACAGGCGGTTTAACTCCTTTCGCCATCCACAATTAACGTGAATCGCTTCTAATTGTATGTTTGGCAATGACTGACAATAGTGTACTCTGATACACAAGACTGTCGGTTTCATTAGGGAATACAAATCACAAAAATCCAGTAGCCGAATCCCCTTAAATCCATACGGAATTTAAAGTTGAGAGAAGCCCATCTATTTACGTTTCAGTTCCAACTTCAATTCCAGGACTATTATTACGTTACAACACCTTCAGCTACAATTTCGAAGCATTTGAATCTCTTGGTACTCCAAACTATTAAATTGAATAGAAAGACAAAGCTGTAATTCGGCTAGTTTCAAGTCCCACAGGATTCCACCAGACTGCCATTCCTAAACTAGATTTATTTCCCAGTAAACCCGTAACCTAATTGTACCAATCATTGGATCCACTTTGTAGATATATGTAGTAAATTTGATTGAAAAATAAGCTTGTTTGTCCCACACAAGAAATCAATCCATAACTTCAACCATTCCGAAGCCACATACGTAAACCATGTAAATCATAAGTATCAGTTTACCAACAAATACTTATCTCCACTTCTCCTTCTTATGATCAACTTCCTTCCAAATACTTTTCTTCAATCCCACGTCAAGAAGGAAATTCGAAGCCACACCATATATGCAGCATCTAAACAAGATTAGTACAAATTGCTACACTTTTTCCCTCAAGAATTTCAAAGCTATTTGTAGATTCAGTCAACCCCAACCAATAGGAAAGAATAATGGAATCATCCTACGCTACGCCTCCACCATCCGACTAGGCCCAGGCGGGTACAAATCGCTCTGTTCTTAATAATTAATTATAACGATCCGTAAGGAAATTTGAGAGATTAGCGCAATAAATAACCGATTTTTTGTCCATCAATTATTCTTTCGGCAAGACTGGGTTTCTCATCATCTCTTAAACATATACAAGTTAGTTCATCCCTAGGAGTTGAAAGATACTCATATGCAGAAAGGAAATGGAATACAGAAAATCTAAACAAATCCTCCACGGCTACAAGTGAATGTGGAGTCTTCATAAACTTCAAACGTAGCTCCGTCCCTTGCTCAAACCTATCAATTTTTTTGGTTGAAACGGAGAGGCATCACATCTGCCCTTTTTTATATCACCAAGACCAGATACATTTAGGAGCACGAATTCAGCATGAGGGAGTAGTTACTTCGTCCTGAGGAATGATACATCTCACCCAATACACGTGAAAAGGAGTGGATATCCAATTTTATATTTATGATTATGTCGAAACAGAGAGCTGCGTTCAGGAAGAAGTATTAAGCCATTCCAGGCCGTAGGGATAAGTTACAAGATAAAGTTCAGCTTGTCAAGATGGAAAGGCACAAGTGGAGGGTAGGAACAATCTATCCTCTCATATTTATTATGCAGGGAATTCGATACCTTTTTAAAAATCGATACTCTTCGTATCAGCTTCCCGATTAATCTCCAACCTAACTTTCTGCAACTCCATGGTAGACTGAACAGGTCCAGCCGTTCCTGCCTGACTCTTAAAACTCATTGTAATTTTGAATCAATGACTCAATATTTGAATCTGAATAATTCAGATTCAGGGAACCTACAACTTGAATGTAGCAAAATTAGGCGAGTGGATGGAATGGAACAATCTTCCTAACTCAGAATAAGCTAACTAATTTGACAGACTTCAACTGACACGATGGAGTGGATTTGTATGTACAAAAGGAAAACGTCTACTGCACCGAATGTCAAGAGACGAACTGCTGTAATGGATGAAACCACCAATGACGTCTGGAAACCACACGCAGTTACCTTCCAATTTAAACAACTTGTTTCTAACTCCATTCTAATCGACTTCAGTCCACACCCAAAGTTTACAGTCAAGTATCAACTCGCTTTCCATACGAGATAGAAGTACAAGTGATATGGGATGAATTCAAGTGGAAAGGCTCGGAGACAGCGGGAACATGGGAAGCAGAACATACCAAGGGATCCAAGGCTCTTAGGCAAATTTATGTAAATGGCACTTTAGGAGCACTTGTTCCCGTTCATAAAGACAGTCAGGTGGTACCATCGCATCTAATGAGTTCAACTTTAATGCCTCTCTGCCTCTCTAGCCTAAATTGGGTCTGAGATGATACAAAACATAGGATTTGGAAATCCAATTAGGTCATAATATTTACCGCTGCAAGGTAGATGAGTACCAAACACTGCTTTGTACAAAATATTGTCCAATATCGGCATTTTTCGATTCTATTTTGTCAGGGAATTACTTCGTACACCTGAGCGTGGGGTTTAGATCTTCCTTACAGAAATTCTATGGCACAAATGCTAAACTTTCCAAGCCACATATAGAAATGGTTCAGACAACTCTCTCAAGTTCTTAAGAAAGCTATTACCTACTGTCATGTCCGTTTTAAAAAATGGATTCCTCTCGATTCTCTATGAGTTAAAGAGTTTGGAACCCAAAGCATATTGTGTGTATTTTGGCATCTGTGATAACCATTACTTCCGACACTTGTACCGAAAGCAATTTCACATTTTTCCTCAAGAAGCTGAGGCATGTGTGGCTTTTGAGATTGAAATTGTTCCCAGCCTCGACTTTTATCCTGCTTTGATACTTTACGATTTACATCATGACTTTTGGGATTAACTTTAGTGGTTAACTGGGATTTCCTGTCTCCGAAATTTTGAAAACTTCAGTCACAAGGGCTTACTACATATTATCGTATAAGAAAGCAAAGGAGCGAGACCTTCGTTTTTTCAAAAGTCCTGACTTAATCCTCTAGGACTTTGTTGGCTTGAATAATTACTTCCCACAGTTAAATGACACTTACTTCTACACTATTCTTTACAGGGCCAAACTGTTTTCAAAATACATTTCTATTCCTATCCCTGAAATTGCAATTGACGATTCTACACTACTTCAACCGGATGAAATTTGGGTTCCCTAAACGAGGATGTAGTTTGTCCCAACTTAATCTGATCGACTATTGAACCTTCAAAGTATTTTTTGCATCCACTAGTTAAGCTGAGGGATTTCAAGGATTAAGATAAGGTCTTATGATCCAGCTCTAACCCGACCGACCCTGAATGAGATTATTTCCTTCATAACAGGAGTACACGTTACCGGATTTTTTCTTACAAACTTTTGAAGAAAAAAAACTGTTTATGTACATTCGTAATTTTCTGAACTAGTTCCCAGTCCTCAGCAGAGGAGATTAAGACGTGTGGAGTTTGGAAGTTGGACTTTATTTAAAGGGAGTTCCTTGGAGCAGCATACATGGATCTTATATTTATACAAGCCTCTCACATTATGAATCTTTCTTAGAATGTTAGACTACGAACTTAAGAAGGAAAGAGGCTTACAGGGTGTTATTGGACTCATTTCGCTTTTTACGTGAAGAGTGAAAGACGGAGAGGAAAAACGAGGGATTAGTGTCGCCTTGACTTTAATACATTTTCCGAAGAAAGATTACGTTCAGTTCCTTCATTTTCCGACTCAAGTTTTGAGACTCAGATGGAAAGTCCCTGCAAGAATATATGATGAGCTATGGGTTGTACCAGACATTCAAAAAGTTGGTAAGAGCTGCTCCAGGATTTCTGAAGGAGATTCAGATCAGTTTGTGCAGCGCCTTTCGAAATCATCCGAATGTAAATAACGCCCGTTTTATAATCCATAAGTCCTTACTGCTGTAGGGAAAAGGATTATAAAAGGTTGTACAATCCTCAGAAATTGAAATTAAAAACAGGTCAACTCCACAAGTAAATACTAAACCGTGAAAAATGACAAATATATGATGAGGTTGGAAATCGTGAAAAGGAAAAGCCTATTTCACGCCAATTAATTTCACGACCTGAGTGCAATTTCGGACATATTTTCCATCCCAATTAAATACATGTTGTGTGGATTCGTCACACAATAAAGTTATGGGTATGTGTGAGTAGGTAATAGGTGGATGACAACAATCGTCCATATGTACAATATTTTCTTATCGTAGCCAGCTATCTTTTTTAGTAATAATCATTAATCATTTCGGCTCAGTTGAATCATAAATCTGGGGAAATGACAACATAAAGTTGACTCTCGTCTCCTCCATATACTTAACATTTTACAACCACTTTCAGTTCTGCCTTTAAAAATTTATTGCATGCATTTCATTTACGTACGTGGTTTAAGAGGAAGTCAATATGTAAAGCGCGCCGTGACAATCAACGGTTCTTGGGTACATGGTAGACTTATGCAATCTCTAGGATATGGCCCGAGATTTGTGAAATCTTCCATCCTTCCTGGTACCTTACATATTACAAAACGTAAGGCTTAAAGACGCCCCGGGCCTAAAAGACTTAACCGTTTCAGCAATTTCATTCCCATCTTCACTCCAATATCATTCCAGAAGGCAGTTAAAGCTACTGCCAACGAAAAACTCTGGCTCATAATTTGTCTCCAAGTGATACTAAAGGTTTCGGAGGACAGTAATGTGTATGCAAATCGCTTAGGCTTATGGGCTAGGTGGTTCAGGACCAATCAGAAGCGGATGCAAAAAGAATTATATGTAGCCTTCTTGCTTATCAATGGAAATGACGGGTGACTGACCTCATGATGAAAGCCACGATGGACTGATGGTCATGCTTTCCAACTATCACTGGGACGTAGAACTTGGCATGTGGGTATAACGATCCTTGAGGGACTAGGAGCTTCACGGCATCGCTCGCATCTGCTTTAATAATCCGGTATGACCTTTGGGCATCGACAAGCACAACCGTTGACAACGGTGTTGGTGGCTGGATCTGGATTCTTTTCGACCCACCGCCTTCTCCAGCCAAACCGGATCCATAGAGCGTGGATAGTCCGATTTCATTACAGTGTCCGTTCTCAGGTTCATAGACTGCATAGGATACCTAAACACACAAAATCAGTCTTAGCATTTTAAACTCAATCAACAGATGCACAGATGCTTTTGGATTGTTTCGTTGAGAAGGCTGAGAACCTAACTTAATGTATTACCCAAACGACCACAATTTATGAATCTTCTATCCAGAAATTTACTGTTGTTAGACTTTATACATGTTTTGCATTACAATGCGGGCTTATGTAAAAGATGAATCCTTGAAGAGGTCAACCGTGACTTAATAAATTCTCAATACACTAGGAATACTAAAGCTTATTCGAAATGTCTACTCTGTGATTCACGTTTATCATCCGGAGTGAGTTGTTTTCCTATGGTAAGGATTCAAACTAAACAGCAGAGCAGATTTAGTGGACATGCATTAAATATATATGCTCGTAGAAACTCCCAGTTACCCGAATCCGAGTCGACCCTGAGACAATAGAATTTCAAACTCTGCTTAAAAACTACTTGAACCCCTCTTACGTCGAATACTTCTCCTATAGCCTGCAGCTTGCATAGAAATTAGCTTCTAGAATATATAACCTCTGTCCCCCTGATTTCCGTCCGAGAAAGTTTACGTCGTTTCCGAAGAAAAGTTGTGTCGGCCTAGGCGTCTGGCTTAGTTGATTTGGCCCAAGTGAAATCCTTCCCATCTAATGTTTCCTAAAACCTTCAGAGATGTTTGCAAAGTTTGTATAACTTGGAGACGACAGAGCAATTTATCTTCACCATCTTCCTCTATCTGTACATACGATATACTCAACTTACAACAAAACTCAGGCCCAGAAGTGCCTCACTAAAAGTCAACATCTCTCCAAAAGGGAATGCCTATTTATACTGCCAATCTAATAGCAACATATCCGGGCATCATGGCTGCCCAGAACACTTTTACCAAAAACTTTAAAATAAAAATCAGGGAAAAATTATAAGACTCCTTACGCAGCAAAAACAATTGTTGATACGACATACGGCGGAAGTGGCAGAAATGCTGAGATACGAAGTCCTAATGTTTCTTAAACAAAGTCCATTTAGTACCATGGACGATTAACCCCGTTGACAAGGCCAAGTGAGGGCCAATGACGCCTTTCCTAAGATTTCTGACTCTTTCCCCATAGATTCATGAGAATCAGTTTCCTGCCCAAACTGCATTCTGCAGTGACACTGCCAACTGCAGTGCTTCCAAATAGATTACAGGACTAGTAGACCCGTGTTTTAACAAGTACCCGTTTCAAAATACTGGCTCTGAAAAGTATAAGGAACAACATCCTTTCACTGAACGACAAGAATTACGTTTTATAATGACAAGAATAATCCAACGTAACACATAAGATACCGTCGTTATTGCATTGAGCCAGAGGTAAATGGCAACTTGAGGGTTACACAAGAGCTAATTCAACATGACGGCTTTCTCAAGTCCTAATAAAAGCACTCAGATAGAAAATATATGACTCCATTATCCAGCCCTTCTCCAGATCTCTGACACTGACTTCCGAGACGCTCAATAAACAGTCAAACACTGGAACAACCAGAACCATGGATGAGCCCCGGCAACCTTTCCTAACTCAACTTCATCTTTTCATGATGTTCAAGTGTGCCATACTTCGAACGGGATGATTCGATTCGGAATTACAATTCGCTTTACATCCAGCTACAGTGAAGCGTCAAATCTTCCTTGAAAGTAGAAAATGAATTACAAGGCATTGATACAAAGTCAAAGTCGTAACCATTTACGTCCACAGTTCAACCGGTACATGTACAAAGATGCTACATTTTGAGCACAGAATACAAAGCCTAAGATTTGTAACACATCTACCTCTTTAACTAACGTCATGTTATTCCTTCGGGGAGGATGATGGTTAAGCTGTGAAATGAATGGAAAGGATTTGGATCCAAATATGGAAGTCTTAATTAGCCTGTTTTCATATCTCTGCCGGTCCTGTCATAATCTCATAATTACACCGTACAATACAACCAGAGACTGGGAATCTTCTTGACTCGGGTTGCCTAACATTTTCCTTCTTGACATACACCAACAAGTCTAGACTGTAGATACTCATATAACTTTCTTAGTGCTGAAGAACTGCATGCTTATAAATTATGGACAGAAAGTTCTGATTGAACTAACGCCTCAACTTTTGCATGGCATTTAATTATATTATCCACCACGGAATCTATAACCTCTAAACTGCTGCAGTGATTATGAGTTCAAGGTAGAGTGCTTCTGACTTCTCGTGGAAGTTTAATTCTGATTAACCTTCACAAACCTATCAGACATTGTCTTAAAAGGACTCTTCACAATAATGAAATTCCTATACTTGGGCTATGTACATCTTGAAACTTTTAATTAAAAAATCATCATCGTTATATAAAAATAGTTCCATCTTCCTGACTATGGACTCTCCTACGTAAACAATTGTATTATACGTTTCCCATAACGAGAAAGCAGAATTCGGTCTACTTTCATCGAACTCGAGGAATTTAGTGCACCGTCTACTATTACTCACCGAATTAAAATTCTCGTCTTTCTAGGTTGTGGAAATGCTGTAGTCGTACTATTCGAGTACATATGCCATGTTTTGGAACTTATCCCATCATTCATAAAGAGTTTCTTGAGCCAGTAGGCACGGAACATATGCCCGTGTAATCAACTAATCATGACACTGACGGAGGGGAAGACTTCCTAACAAATTCTGATATTAATGACTGCGCTAAATAAGAAGAAGCGTCTCTCGTAAGAATCTAAACTGAAATTCTTATCACGCCAACGACAACTCCTTCTCAGCTCAGGGAATTGTAATAAGAATAGCCCAGAACACAGAAGACCCCATACGGACAATTTACCCTTGACTGACTTTCCAGATTCATATTTCATTTCAGCCACACCAGCACCAGGCACCCCAAGTAGTTAAAGACTTGCATATTATCCTACATACATAGTCGTCTGTTTCTTACTGCAGTTGTGGCTTTGTAACTCAAACAATAGTTTCCCATTTGAATCAAACAAACACTGATTGTCTCATAGAATGATTTTTTTAAATGTGGAAAATAGGAGTTATTTTGTCCTTCGTGTAAGCAATTCCAATGTTGATTAACATTTTCAGGATGTATAGATTTAAATTTTGAATGATTTCCAACAACTCCAGCTCCTCTATAATTGCAAATCCCATTTTAGAGGGCCTGGAATTAAACGAATGTCTCTTCCCTGCCAAACTTTACCACAAAGTTTAGGAAATGCGTCTCTCAAACTCCAAACCGTCTCCAGCCTATTGTAGGCTACAAGAATTAAAAATGCATCTCATTCTCAAAAAGTTAACATCTAGACTTTTCAATCATTTCTCTACAACGAAGTCGTTAATGTTGCAAGAAACTTCCCAAGATGAAATTGAGTGACGCATAATCCAATTTACAGAAACACCCAGCCTTCACGACTCTCATCACCACCACCACCACCATCACCACCAATGTTGACAACATTGACTAGCTAATCTGGATAAGTCAGTCCATTATTGTCGACCCTTCATCATCCCCTTCTCCAAAGTCCTGGCCTGGTACAAAGTTCATATGATCCAGCATTCTGCTTCCTGTCAAAAAACAAGAACTGACGGACTCTTGTGTTCAGAAAGACATGAGAATTCGGTAAGGATTTTATTCATCTCTTTTTTAAATCCTCGCAAGTACTCATTATTATTATCCTGAGACGAGGGGGGTACAACTGTACTGACAAAGCCTACAAAGTTCCGGAAAGAGAATGACGAGGAACAGATGCACCGAAGAGGAGAAGCAGTTAGTTCATGGTCACATCCAACCTCCAGACTTTGTAAAAAGAAATCCTTAAAAAATCATTTCACAAGGGAATGTTCTCACTTCTCCCTTAAACTTTAGTAAGTAGATGGTAGTTCCAAAGCAATTCCTTAAACCGATTCCCCTTGAGAATATTAGCCGGAGTGTTCATTCCCTAAATCTCAGTTAACTGCTAACAGATTCAGAGTGGAATCAGGAAATGTTTTCACAAAGTAAAGAATGTTGTAAACACGAGAGCCCCATGTCTATTTTCGCTAACTTAATGAAATTTAAATATCTGAGCAAGAGGAAGAACTAACACTACAAACTCCCTTGTTTCATAAGCCGAACATAATACCTATTCATTGATGACCCCAGCATTCCTCAAACGGAGGTAATTCAGAGGATCTGATGTTGAGGACATGAGGAAGGGTAGGAGGACCAGCCCTTCCGCCTTAGGAGGAAATACAAAATCAAGAGTCATTTTTTCATCCAATTCTTGAAATCTTATTCTATTTGGATATGAAAATCCTCATTCCTGGTAGTGGTCCTATTGATAAAATATATAATGCATTATGGTGTACGTATTAGCTTTCATTTCTTGTTTTGCAACCCTTCAGCAGCAGACATTCGGTTTCAGATGGGAAGTTAGTTTAGCTTTGCCAGTTCTTTACTGGCCTGGTTGAGACTGCAGGTGTGTGTATGCCTGTAGGAAGGAGTTTCATAACTCTAAAGGAACTCACCTGGATAGGGATTTTAGTGGGCTTGAGAGGTGGCTGATTAGAAGTAGGATTGTCATCATAGGGAATCTCTGGCCACCAGTGGATTGGGAGAGTAAGTTCAGCCAAACAAGTGGAGTCCCGGGCATCAGGGCTACAGCTTGAAGTGACCACATCCCCTTGACTTTTTGTTGCCTGCGCCACGAGGCAAAGTCGTGTTCGATGTCGTCTGGTTCCGCCGCCAGCATTCTATAAGGGTCCCCAAGGAAGACACACAAAATATCCACATCATGATCCATTATGTTATAGAGACATTAATACATTCACCCATTTAATTCTGAAGCTGCCATGTCTTTTTCACCCTGTAATTTACAAGTCTCTCCTATCCCTACATACTTTTAGTCAAGTATTTACAAGGAAGAATCAATTGTTAACCAGTCATGGGTAGCATTCTCTTTTAAACGGAAAAGCCCATTTTTTGCATTCCTACACTATCAATATTTCTTTCTCTACCCTCTACATGCATATGGATACTGTCCTAACTATACGCTGTAAGTATACCTATATACTACTACCACACTTTGTGTGTATATATTGAACCATGTAACATGCTTAGGTATCTAGCCTCAGAATCTTGTACAGATTTTAAAACCTTTTGTTAAAGCTAGGCATATAACATTACAGGAGAAGAATACAGGAGGATTGTATTGTCACGTCAAGTTCGGCGTTCTGTCTATTCTAGCATTGTCCTTCTGTTTGCCAACGACTTTAGCTGCCTTTCCCAAAACAAAGATCTTGCCGGATTATCTCACAGCTCTTCGTCATCTTCATCTTCCGTCAGTCAGATCCATTAATTCTAACTTTTCAAGGCACTAATTGGATTTCAATAGTAAATGTTTCTCCTCTCGTAAAGGTTTCAGGAGTTTCAGGACTTCACCTTGACTAAAAGCATCAAGTGATTAAAAAGACTTGAAACACCACAACTTACATACTATACATTAGTTACGTGTAGATCTTAAGATTTGATCTTGAAAGCTGGTCTTTCTAGTATTTATTTTCTTGATCTTTGAAGATGTACTCTTTCCAGACCTTCCTACCATAAGCAACCCTCTACAACCGTAAAGTGAATTGCATTAAAGACTGCTACAACACTCTGTATAGAGCTACAGTACAAAGTTATATGATACAGGAGTAGCAGTACCCACCTTGAAAAGAGACTCAAAAGAGGCATTCGGAGCCCTAAAGTGCTAGAGAAGGATGCATACAAATACAATACATTAAGAATGAAAACCACACCTGCTGTCTGGTGCCCCTGGCAGGATTCTGAGGAGCAATTGGAAGGCCAAAAGCAGTCTGACCAGCATGGAACAAAACTCGAAGAATTGGAGTATCCTTGGGCACAGTGGGTGTGACGATGTGAGCACTGAGATCCAGAGGGGGGATCATCTCAGGGTCATTTCCCATCCCCCCTGTCCCATTGCCAGGTGAATTATCCAGAGGATCTGGGACTAGAAGTCGGACAGGGACAGTTTGTTTTGTGCTGAATGGACCATACATCACACGGATAGACACCACTTGACTTGATGGAAGAACAGTGAAATGCTCCGTGTTCAGTAGCGTTGGGTCATCTCGGTCTCCAGACAATTCCGAATCTCCAGCAACATCTTGAACCTCAGCGGAGGCGGATGACGAGGAAGATGAGACTGTCGAACTTGGACCTTGTTGAGGAGGTCGGATGAAGAAGCCTCCGTCTTTGGGCTCGAAATGCATTTCAATCCCCTCCGAAAGCTGTAGTCCGTTCCCAACTGAAATACATGAGAATACGGTGAACATTTAGAATGAATCAATTTCAATTTTTACATGTACACAGTCCATAGAACTGCATCGTTATCCTCCTACTTACAAAGATTGATGAGAATAAAATGACCTATTTTCCACCTCCGCTTCTTGTAATATAGCACCCCAAGTAAAACATTTACATTGGTGAAACCTTTCATGGGCCGTCGTGTAAGCCTTTAGAGTCCCTTCGTGAGTTCAACAAATAAGGAGTAAATCTAGGACAACATATAGGGCTTTCATATCAATGAGCAGAAACGACCGAGTCAACTTGTAAATGAAGGACCCTCGCTTTTTCCATTTCCTTTCATACAATCCCAACTAAACATTAATCCAATTTAATCCTCCCTTTCCCAAGTTTGTTGACGATTATTAAAATACGATGCCATGATCTAGGTCTATCCAGCATAAATCATTTGCTTACGGTTCTTCTATGAATGAAATCATAGACAATTATTCTTGAACAGCACTTACATTATCAAGCCTTGGTTAAACAGCGTTGGTAAGGGCTGTAGTTAGAGAAAATTAGTAGCCTGGTCTTCTCTTAAAAAATCTCACTAAATAGGTTCAAGTGCCGTGATGAAGCACTTACCAAAACACGATCTCTTAAATCTTATGCATTTTATACTCGGATGTCCTATTTGAGTTATGCTAGTCTTCGGCTGCTCATAAGTCTACTTCCTCAGCTTTTAGTTCGAACAACTTATAAAATATATATAAAATAATAAAAATAACTCAATCTTATTCGACCATGTGCCTCTGCTTAGTTTAGCCTAGTCAGTTTGTTGAGGTTCAGTCATCAGAGCATCATCGAACACATAACCGAATTGTTGGAAAGTACTTGAGCCGTATAGCTCCAGGCCCACAAGGATGGGTTACAAATATTTCTTTGTGCTCATCCCTTCTCCACCCCGACCGAACCGAGGTCCCTCTCATTCAATACTGGTCGTCCTACTTGAATTGAGAAGAGATCGGATTTTGCATCGAGGTCTAAATACAAAATAACGCTTCCAGCTCCTCAATTTTGTGGCCCAGTAGAAGAAAGAAATGATATTTGTTTTGTTTGCACTTGCTTCTGGTTTACATTCTGGAAGGCTTCCAACCGACCGAAATGAACATTTCTTACATCTTTACAGAGACAACTTGAGAATTACTTTTCCGTGAGGATGTTTGATAGAATGAGGCTAAGCGGCTGCAGCTGCAAGTGCTAAATAAGCCGAACCACAAACGACCGACTTTTAGGATCCATATGCCTTTTTTTTTTTTACTTCTTATATTATTTATAAGTACTATATAATAAGTACATCTATGCAAATTATAACTTAAGATTTCGGGCAGAATAATAGGAAATTCAGGAAAGAAGTTTACATTCTTCAGATTGAAACAGTTTTCCTTTACCTAATTTCAAAGAACGGCTATGTATCTTCCCTCTGTACAGTTCACAAAGTATTTAATGCCGAAAGTGTAAATTGTGACTTTCGATTCAACCTGTGAAAGGGAGTCGGTCTGCCCCCTTTGCCCTACAAGGCAGTTAAGTCATATGAATCTGATGGAACGTACAGGAAGTATGTACGAAGGAGTGTGTAATAGAAATAAATAGAACTCCTTCACATCCTACGAGAGAGTATATAGTCCTTGAGAACAGCCCCATTATATATCATCATACAAAGTAGGGACATTAACATGGGCCAAAGTGGATATTATTATTTGTACTTCCATCCTCCTGTCTAACTGTAATTCCGCTGGAACCGAGTTCATAGTCTGAATCATTAAAAAGGCTGGATGGCTCTTGAATCTGAATCCGACATTTCTCCAAAGTAATAAAGAGCTAGTATTATTTACCCACACATTTAAATTCTCAGCTTCAACATCGTCAACATGTAACCTCCTTGTATTAAGGGAAGATTGTACTTGCTCCATGCTGTACTTATAAGAAGGTGTACGAGTTCCTGGAATGACTGTGCCGCTAACCTTCTCCAACCCTTACAAATACATACATACAAGGTACAACATGTATATAGCTGGGACGATTTTGAAGGTACTTACTGCTGAACTGCTGACTTTAACCCATTTATTGCATCATGATGGGATAATGCCATTATGTATTATATTATGAAGTGACGTTAACAGAGAGCTTTTGATACATTATTAATCCTAGTTCAACAAACTCTAAAGGATAATGAATCTGCTAAGTAAACCCTTTGGCCCACAGAGCTCATAAAACGAGGCAATAACTCACATGCTTAGTTATACTACAACCTACGGTTCCACCTGCCTTCCATTATTCTACTTTTACATAGCCCTGACATAAAGTGGTCCTTAGTAAAGTTACGAAATGAATCTCTTTACGTCGGTGTAAGAAACATATCAAGAGCCTAAATTGAATTCAACCTCAGAAATGAAGGCCACGTCTTGGAGCTCTATGTAATTAGACTCGATAGGAGTGCATAGCGTCATAAACTCCCAACTGTCCTGGAACCAGTTTAATAGATTTTAATAATTGTTGCTGCGTTTGGCCCAATACAGCTGGAAGCTGGACAGTGAGTATAATGGATGAAGTGAGTGGAAGAAATAAATTAATATACGCAAAACTTGAAATCCTTCACCCATCTCCGTCGTCCTTTTCGTACATCATTGGGAAAGGAGTCTGGGAAGTTAGTAATAATCAGAATACTGACATTCCCTGATGTTGATGCTGATTCCACCACAAAGGAATTCTCTCCCAGAATTTCATTTCCAAGTTGGGAAATTAATGAAATCAGTCTTGACTGGATGGAAATGAAATGGAAAGCCGGGTATTTGACTTCACTCATTCAGAGGTCTACTGATTCAATACATAAATACAAATACAACTCCGGACAACTCAAATCCTTTTCCTTCATGTCTGCCACTTCTAGTCTTGACTGGGACTAACTTCAAGACACAAATTCCACCCTTTGAAGTCCCGCAGTCCGTCCATACTCTGCAAACTCTGAGTATTTATTCAGCCTCGTCAAAGCCCGCCTACACGGGAACCGGGGGCATGATTGCTAAATTAAGGGTTAAAAGAAGAAGCTTAAATAATACTGATGGCTTTCAACAACTCCAATTACCCGGACCCATTTTCCAGTCAAGGAAGTATTCTCCACCTACTTTACATAACATACAAGCCGAACTACAACCGACTATAGTTAGGATGAATTGACCATTAGCCAATATTATTCCTTTCGGCTGGATGAAAATGGGACTGGAGGAAATAAGTGGCTGCGGATCCAGGCGGACGTCTTAATTTAAAGTCTCCAAGGGACGATAAAATTACAGAAGACCTCCTGATTGAGCGTCTTCATTCCGGAAGAGAATGTCGATACGACAGATACAAGGGAAATATGGGAGACTGAAGGAGCAATGCTTTCAAAAGCCCAAAAACCGAGTTTTCGGATCCGTTCGTTCATCCTATTCTCCTGTTATGTCCCGCACATCTAACATATATGGATTTGAAATATAGCAGAGGAGCAGCAGGATACTGCGTAGCGTATAACCAAAATAAGCGGGTAGAGTGAAATACCCGGATGGTGTACGGAAGACGAGTACAGCGGGGAGGGATCAATAGGCTGAAGCCCTTTTCTTGTACGCCAACGCCATTGCACCGAAATCCTCAGACATTCTTCCTCACTACCCGAACGAATCCTACCTTCCAGCAGAAATATACAAAGAACTCATAATGCATTGGAGTAAATAAGGGCCGTAGTTCCAACTCCACTTATGTCCACCAAACATTGTCGTTGTAGTCTCCAACACGTCTGGCCACTTTCAACTGGAAATGTAATGCAAGTCTACTTGTCCACTATAAATTGTCATTATAAAACCAGACTTGGTTCACCGATGACATTTACAAAGGAAGTATCAGACGCGCAGATTAAAAACATTGCATGGTGAGCAGCAAAGCTTATTAGAACCAACAATAACAATATCTTGTGATAATATTGTTAACAGAATAGAAATATTCCATCCCGAATTGTGTACAGACATACAAGTACATGTTTGTACAAACACACGTCCTTCTGGGACCCTCTGTAGCAGAAGAAATATTAATTTCGAATTTTCGAAGCAACTTAAAATAATCCGAGCCCATCTTGTTTTGTACTCTTATTTGTACAACAAACTCCTCAATTCCCCAGAGATCTAATCCTGTCGCCATGAAGGACAAGAATATATACCAAAGTACAACATCCAAAACCTCTGATCAACCCGCATCGTCATAATAAAAATCCCTACATACTACATATTATGAAATAGAGTCCATTCGATTAACTCCTAGCTTTCACTTCGGACCTTGTAGTGTAGTAAGCCGGAGAGGGAGACTGAACTGAATGTAGTTTAGCGACTGGAGCCGAAGAAGTTAAGATGCCCGGGTGGATAGCCAAAGGAAGCCAGAAGTCAAAGCCCGACACGAAAGGGCGGATCTAGAATCAAAAGCCCATTATTACTACGCAAAAAAATGGAAAAACATTCCAAGGATTTAAACCCTCAACTTTTCATTCCGTGGAAAAACACCCCCCGACATGTATCATAATATGGGGATACTGCAGAAAGAGTGGAGAATGTCCCTCGACCTCCACTTGAATTCTCTGGTTTCTTATGATCCCTCAGCTTTTTAACCAAATATTACTGAATGTGGACAGAATTGGAGTGGAAAGATATGTACCGAGGTGACATTTTCTGTTTTCCCTGGATTTCCCTCTCACATTTTGGACAGTTTGGATACCCTCTGGATTTTAAATCAAGATGAATGGGTAGCCGGAGAGGAATCCGATTCCCTTTCTTCATGTACGTAGTTCATACCAGATCTCACCGCTCGTGAAAACAGTAGATTGTTCCCAAAGCCGACACTGCCCCTTCATCATTTGATGGAAGATTGAACATGCAAATCCTCCTTTGCAATATATAGCGTCCCAATAATCCTTCATTTGGATTGTTCCTGTGCTGACCCGCACCACCACGAACCGTCTTCCTGTACTTCCTGAATCTGGTACTCGATGAGCTATCTGCTTAGGCCTCTAAGTTCACAGACAGGGCCAGCTTTGGAAGGATTACAAAATGGAGGCTGTGGAAACTTCTTTGCTTGAATATGGAAATTTCAAAGGATACCATCCGAGCCAACTTGGACATTGTATCATTTTTCAAAGGGCTATGAAGTCTAGGAAAAGAGGTTCTCTGGGAAGTACTTCATTCTTCATGCACGTACATCCTTCTGAATGGAATGAAAACTTCTGTACAAATAGTGTAAGCAGAATATCACATATAGTTTACATATTATAAATACACATTGCAGCCTATGTGGAAGGATGTTGATGACATTATATTTCTGGAATCCATAGCGTCCTTCCTTCCTTGAATAACTAAGTCGGAATCTTATCCAATCGTCCTTACATATTGAGTACGTTTTATATTCTCCATAGGAGCCCAACCTATCGTAGTTAACGTCCCCCCTTTTAAGTCCTATCCAGACTCCAGCAGACTGTGTGCAGGGATATTGTAATAGTAATGTAGTACATTATATTTTTTTTACGTCATCCGTTTTGTCAGAAGTTCTCCCTTATCGGATTTCGATGTACATAGTAGAATCCTCGTGTATGTACGTTTCTTACGACTGTTATCACATTTTTCATCCAAATACGAGCCCCACAGCGCGTAACGGTTATGAATGATGGAAGTGGTAAACGTCTTGGATGAAATTGCTTCCGGGAACAAAAATAATATCATTTCGATTCCAGTCCAATAAAATTAAGTCTATAGTATGGGAACATTAGAAAGAGTTTGGTCCAATGATATTGTTTTCAGAGTCCGGAATGAGGAACACGACCTAAAAATTAAAATGTCTCTCCACCGCATTGTGCATATAGTGTGAAACTGGATTGAGGACTGATATCGTCCAAATCTGAATTTATGACCACACATGCAAAACCCATTACGACGAAATCTTTTCATCCATCTCATTCTGGTTCACGAATTTATTTGAATATTATGAAATACAACATTCCAATCAAAATCCCATCCGGACTTGCCTCACTGGATGTAAAATATTCCAACTTCAAGTCCGGAATCCCTCATCTGGAGAATGAATCTCATCTGATCAAATGAAAAAATACGAAATGGAAAGAGGAGACGAACGATGGCTTGGGACTCATCTATTCATCTAACTGTCATATTTGAATTAAATCCCTTTATTTTATGGATTAATAATCAGATCCCCTATCACAAAGTCCAAAATGTATCATAACATTACAGCAGGAGGAGAGGACAACGGAGTCAAAGGGTGAGTTCGTAATAACATCCCGACAGAAATGACTAAACCAGGGGATTCATTGAAACAAGGAGCCTACGACAACATCCAAAACACAACAGCCGAACTCCTATAGTGCCTCTGACGCAAGATTCCAGAGTCTCATGTTTCATGGGATTCTCTGCAAGTTAGTGTATCATTTCATCTGTCAGTGTCCCGAAAACATTCCCACTTTCACTCTCACCCCGGATTTGAATCCCAACTTTGAGAATAATAATTCCTATATGGATTTCAGGGGCGTGCTCCAGCACCATCACCACCACCACCCATCCTATGCTCCATGTCCAACTGGAAAATAAAAAAAATGATTCTAAACAACCAGGCTGAATTTGACTCCCATATCCCGGGTAAGAAAAACCCGCTAGAAAAGTTCGGAGACGTAGTTGAAGTTGGGAGGACACAGACAAGGATCCGATTTAGAATATTCAGAGAGCGAGTGTGTTAGTTTGCAGTGATCTGATGTGTGTTGTGAAGCGAGGCGAAACCTCCCAAGGGATTCACATTGAACACTCACTCCACTTTAGCCTCTTGTTCATTAGAAAGAATAATCCATCTCGGCAGTCACATCACAACAGATACGTTGGGACAATGACACGTACGTACGTACCACTGCACTGTAATGTATACTGCAAGGACTCCGAAAAAGACAGAATTAAGCAGATGTGATCTGAAATGCATTAGGTCCTCATTTTTATCGGAAGAGACTTTCCATCCTCATGTACTATTGGTCATGATTAGGGAGACTCTGTACATTTTCCTCGTTCAACTTGCTGGACTCTTCTGATTTAGCACAAACACACAATGCAATGGCTTCATGATTATGAGCCCTATATACCACAACAAACAGTAGGGAATCTAGACTACCCTGTTTTCAAATGAACCCTTTTCCCAATACATATGTAGAATGGATGGAAACATCGATAGTATTCTATGGGTGAGTTTGATTACAGTGAACAGGACAGAGGTGCTTATGGAATAATATCCATCACCATCTACTAGCCCTTGAATTATAAATGAATTTGAAATACATGAACGATTTTTGGATTCGCATCAAAGACACAAACTAAATATTCGGCAGCCACACTATCAAATTAATATTTTAAAGCAAAAGATTGAGATCAAATGTAGGTGGCTAAAAAGTTGTCGATATTCGAATACAGTACCAAACTAATGGGCTCCTGGACTGGACCAACATAAATGTATATTGGCTGAATTAATCTTAAAAGCTGTATGATTACTTCACTTACTAAACTGCATTACGATCACGATTACATGATTTTTTGCTCATTACACTTTACAAAGTCCCTAGTCCAAACCCACCGTCTTGAATCCCCTACATGAGGAACAAGATTAAGGACGTCTACATAGTCGACAGCCATCCATGCCGTTTAGTTGAAGGAATAAGTTATTGAAAGGGATTTGCTTATAGCATCTGCAATTTCTTCATTCCTTCTCTACTCCAGTAGGAACTTTACTTATTACAGCCTCTTTTCCAATTAGACCTGATTTTTCAACCATTCTCATCATCGTAGCTTATAGGAAGGTAGATTCCTGTAGATGATAAGGCCAAATGGCAAGTCTCTTTACAAAAATCCTCATAAAAGCCGATCGTCGACAAGCCATTTGTCTAAATCATTCCGATTTCTCCCTTGAAAGGTATAGGAGGAAATGCAACTTTTCTCTCCAGTAGATTTATCAGACCAAGTCATAATCACCCTTATCATCATAATCCTACTATACGAGCAGAAGTAGATAAGTTTGAGGAATAGAGCGAGACAGCCACTCATCCTAAACATGTTTGTTTGCATCGCCAGCCATATGGAATCCCCTGGATGCACTAAATTAGCAGAAGAAGCATCTACATAAGTACAATTAAGTCGATGATGCATACTTTCGCTACTACATACTGGAGTTCAAGTCTTAATGGTAGGTAGACGTAGACAAGATTTGTAGTCCTTCCGAAGTTATTATTAACCCATCTCGGGAAGTGTAAACAGAGGAGCTTCTTGTAAATTGTGGAGCACAAGGCAAGAACTTCCCGTTTCGTGTATGATTTACACGAGTTAACTTCATAAACCAAACACACATTAGAAAATGATAAACCCCAGCCGCCGTCCGTCAGTTCCTTCAATTCCGGAATGAAGAAACCTAATGTATGTGTATTACAGCAACAATTCATTAATAGTCTCAATAACAGACTCTACGGAATAGACGGCGAATTGCAAGCATGAAAGATCTGCCTGTCTGTATGGGAAATCCTTGTAAATAATTTTTGCAAACAAGCCACCCCGTCCTATGTAGACATACAATGTGATACGTCTGCTAACACCGATGTTTTGCAAGTCTGCTCACCAGCCCTGTAGTATGTACAAATAATTACCAGAACAACTATGGCTTATACCGTTAATTCAATCAGAACGAAAATAAGGGAAAGCTGCAAATAATATACCTAAACTATGTCCGGATGATGATGGGAGGAAACGTCCAATTGAACAATGTCCGCCGTTGTTTTAGAACCAGACTACAAATTATCCCAATTCTGCTATGTGTTTCCTTTGCATATGAATTGGCATTAAAGGCTAAAACATCCTTGAAAGCAGTAGCCGTAAACGGAATTTCAAAACACGATCCTGACCTTACTTATAAGGTTGAGAAAAAACTTAAATTGGAAAATATCAATAAGGTCCTCAACATCATCTTTTATAAAATGTAACTATCGGTGTCCCGAAAAAGTTGAATTCGCTTCTTCTTGTTTCTCACTTATTAGTCTCTACCATGAAAAGACAATTTTCTTGCAGTCAACTAACATGAAGGTTATTGGGCCACAAAACGTTCAAATTCTACAAATTTAAGAGGCTAGATAATTCATGTAAAAATCCTGATACTTTACGTCTGTTCTATCCTATAGTGTGTGTTGTAGTATAACACAAAAGATATAATATACAAAAACAATACATCAATACAATACATCAGCTTAACTAAACATGGCTAGGATATGTAATTACCACGCAAGGAGCGGGAAAAACAAACCAAAGCGCGGAAGGTTAAACGTATACTTTATATGTATACTTATAGTTAGTTCATATGCTTAACCTTGAAAAGTAGACCTTTGACCCTTTGTCGTCCAACAAATATAGCCGGGGGCTAACTTTGTTGGGTCGGCCGAGGGTATAAAAGGAAGGGCTTCAGGTCCCGCCACCCTCACTCCCCCCTTCGCTTTCGGGGGAGAAGGTCCTCCTCTAGGGACTCTAACTTCTAACCCGGTTTCTGTTAACCTTAAACGTTAGTTCCCAAACCTAACCTTAACTCCTTTGTTCCAGCATCCCACTTTCAAGGTTAACAAGAAAAGGGTTAGAATTTAGAGTCCTTAGAGAAGGACTAGGCTATCGTGTTTCAACCCGTTGGTCAAGTTACGAAAACAAAACTGTAGCCGTAGCTAACTTTATTATAGTTAGTATTTGATTAAATCATGTTTATGATGATGTTTATGAGTTTATGATTGATGATTGAAATGATCTCTTGCTGTATTGAGATGATTATTGGTTGTTGGTTTTCAGGCCCTAGGCTAGGATGGTCCAAGACTGATTGGTTATGGTGCAGAAGAAGATAACTTTGTTTTGGAGCTGACTTGGAACTACGGCATATCTTCTTATCGACATGGGAGTGCTCTGTTTTCTATTGAAGTCCTCAAGAAACGTCTTGAGCTCGGACCGAAAATAGAAAAGCAAAAACAAGACGACGAATGACTCCAACAAAACTACGGATGTGTTCGTAATTAAAATTAATTTCATGAATTATACTTTTAGTTATAACTTGCTTTCCAGAACTCATCATGGGTTCCATTTTCGGAATTGATTACACTTTTAAGTTAAGCGTCTTTAAATCCTACTGCCCTTTTAACTAATTCCAGGGACTAGGGACCAGGGACTCTCTCTGCCCTCTTCAACTACTTCCAGGGACTCCATTCCCCCTTCACAGTCTTGTATTGAACGTGCACGTGGACAATAGTTTGAATAGCACGGATAATGATTTTTTTACAGGATTAATATTGCCGTTTTTAAGTGGGAGAATTTTGTTTTTACAGGATTTATATTGAAGTTTTTAAGTGGGAGAATTTTCTTTTTACAGGATTAATATTGCCGTTTTTAAGTGGGAGAATTTTCTTTTTACAGGATTTATATTGCCGTTTTTAAGTGGGAGAATTTACTTTTTACAGGATTTATATTGCCGTTTTTAAGTGGGAGAATTTACTTTTTACAGGATTTATATTGCCGTTTTTAAGTGGGAGAATGTTGTTGGTGAATGTTTGGTTACCCCCGGGTAAGCAAAGTTTCAAGTTTTTGGACAAAATTGCATTAATCATTTCAATATCATCACAAATCACAAGTACACATTTCTTATGATTCTCCGGTCACTATTATGTATAAAAAACAATGTAAGATACTCAATAACAATCGAAACCTTTGACCGCAATAGCTAAGGGTCGCGCTGAAATTTATCTCTCGCAATAGCTAAACCCTATACGAAATTCAGTTTTCGCAATTTCGCAAAAACAGCTACGCGCCCCTCCCCAGACTCCCTACTCAACCGGAAATCCTTACTCTCAATTCATTGAAAGCAACCCTATATAATGAACACTATATAATGTAACCAGAGTCAGAGAGTCATGAAAAATATGTACTTGATGACCTTGAAATGATTAATGTAATTTTGTATAAAAACCTGAACCTTTGGTTACCCGGTGAAGTCCAGTAAAGCCATATGGACTCCTCGAAACCTTCGCTTCTTCGGCCGCATCGGTGCAAATAATATTTAATAGTTAAAAAAAATTGGGTCAATACATGAGTTGTTTCGAAATCTACAGCATTGTTGAATCTGTCAGTTTACTTCTACACGTATGACGACTACATTATACGAAAGGGACTGAGCCAAAACTGAACAAAGTTTAAATCCCATTCAGCACGTGCTAACTATCTTTGAATTAAACTTTCGTTAGTTTCGATGAATCGGAAATTGTTGGTCTGACTCGTGTATGTACCATATAAGACATTGTATCAAATTCTGCGATATGAACCCAATAGTCTCATGTAAAATGAAACGACCTAATCACATCCACACGACAGGCTAGGAAAACTATTTTATGCCATATACAACAAACGTTAACGAAGTGGAGAGCTCACCCATTAGTATAACCGTCCAAATCCAAAATCGAGACATTTTTGCAATCCGAACTATTCCCATGATTCCTTAAGGATCGAGAAACACTTTTTAGGGGCTACTGCCTCAGTTTCGGTGATAAGGCTCGGTATGCAGGGCCACCAACGACAGACGCTTCATTATCACTCGATGCACACATGCAGATGTGGTAGGGATTAAGAATTCACATCAACAAAGGACACGAAGTAAGGAATGTATGGCTTGCATACAACCTTGACGGAATTTAATTACCAATTATTCGCAAATGCCTATAGTGCACACACTCTCACTTCCGTCCAGATTCTCACGACGGGCTGATATAGTATTTTGAAATATTCACAAGTTTATGACAAATTTTAAAGTAGCATCAGAAGTCAGTTACATCTTGGAGTGAAAAAATTAGGTTGCACTATATCCGAAGGTTATAGGTTCTCCAATGTCCTTTTTCAAGAACTCAGGAACGGTCCGGCACCCAAAGAACTTTTTCTTGCCTCCGCTTCTTACCCCTGCCAAAATTTACAACGAATCCTCAATATGTATCAGCTTATCTGATTGCATGAATCAGATGCCACAGCTATCACTTTCATTTCCATGTGATGAGACAATCTTCTCATGAAGGATTCCTCTGCCGTTTTTACCAGATTGACCACCACTGTATGTCAAAGTAGGATTTTAGCCAGTGCCAACTTATGCAGACGAAATTCCACTTTCTGTCTCAAATCCAGCCTAAGAAGCGTTCGGAGCTTTGGATTTTGACTTCCTCTGACAATCTAAAAAATAAAGGAGGGCTGGAAATATTCTTCAGGATATTTTACTCCTCGTATTTTGATGTCTTGATCCTTGAAGGTTTAATTGGAGTGGAAGTATGTATAATGCAGCGGAAGTATGGAGCATGGAAAGAAGAGAGAAAAGACGAATCCAACCAAATGGTAGGACTGACAACACACGACTGACGGGTCTACCAGAGCAAGTTCAGAACTATTTTTCTGCCTTCACATCGAGAATTGCCCAGGGCTCCTCGGTACTGGTTCTACTCTCCACAAGGGCCGTGTCCCGTTAGCCAACAACATCTCTCAAACCCCCTATACACACAAAATCAATCATCTTATTCCAAGATCCTCTTGATTTCCAAGTATGAAACCACCTTTGCCCCTTACACCTCATTCAAAGAAGCGGAACTGGTCCAGCACTTCTCAACCTTGTGAATCTTGTCGGTTTCTGAAGCCGATATCTTACATGAAGCCTTAATGATCCTTGGATTTGCATGCAACATCCATGCAACCTCAATATACCTGTCCATGCGGGTAGTCAGAATGTTTTTTACAATCTACCGTTTATTCAACGTCCCTCTTACACAAGTACTTATCCTCACGCAGGAATGTAACACAAATCCGTTCTATTAATAATTAGTAGTAACTCTTAAGAGTTTTAACACCCTCGTTTGGACGACCGTTGACATTACGTATGATTACCTTGAGCTGCTCCAACAGTTAATGCTTTTATTCCTACACCGTACTACATGGCATGAATCAATATATGCAACTTACTTAATAACCTATACAACTTATAGTAAATCAAAGTAAAGTATGTTCCAAAATCTTGATGGTGCAAAGTCCAATATTTTATTTCACGAGTCATTAGCAATGATTATCTTCAATACAGTGTTATCATATTTATAGTTTAAATATAAATATAATCAAGCCCTACCTTTTACACAATTACGATTTTAAAGACCACATTTCTTTAATTGAAGACGAAGTCATAATTTAGATCTTGTCGAATACCTTACACTCAATCCTACAGTTCGATCATTAAATTACAGTAGTATACTATAATTGTTCAAACAACCAGTAACCAGTTCTCCCCAACGTTCCTAATGTTAGAATAGAATTCTACATACTCATTTAGGCACCTTAAAGCAGGTGTCAAAATTTAAATCTATAAAGAATAGACTTTTTAAAGCTAATACAATCAGTTTTACATCAACAATATATTTTAGGCTTAATTATGAGAACAAATTAATGAAAAGCATCAAAGGTGGTGAAATTGGACAATCTTAAAATATAAGTACCCAGTTTTTTTGCCTCTAGCTAAAAAAAATGTATGTGGCAAAAAGTTTGTGACCATCGGTTAACTAAGGTTATTGAATTCAATAGACTACAGAAAAGTTACAATTCACAATGAATGCGATCTGAATGAGACCACGACCGTTCTTTAAAAACATTGCATGCTGTTGTGCTGCTGTACATAATATTATTACATTACCTCTTGCTTGGTAAGAAGGGGAAAGCCAGAGGAAATGGACGGAGGCTTAAAAAATATCCAAAATTTGGGGAGACAGCATGTAAAATGTGGAATGGAAAGACGTCAGAAGGTTTATCGATTCATTCAAGAGTTTTTGTTGGGCAAGGAAAAAGAAAGTTTGATTCCGATGCCTCTCTTCTACCACGGCGACTCACTTCAGTCACCTCGCCACATTAGGCTACCGATTCTTCCCGAATTCGGGTTGACCCTTCGAACTAACCTGAACTTTCTCTTCATCCTATTGCCATCTTCCATGAGCCTCCTCATTTTTCTTTCCCTTGGTGTCTTTCTTTATCGAACTTAACTAATTTACAAATCTAACGGCTTACACAGGTCATACACGTAAGGCTCTATAATACAACTATTGGAGACCAAGAAAGGGGATCTCCTTACCTCACTCCGCGTAACTGTCTATTCATCTCGAAAGCTATTATTCCGAAAGCATTAGCGGCATTGAGACTGTCCATGTTATTTGCAAGAGATATCCTAATCCTGACTGGAACCACTCTGACATCATTATTACAGAAACCTTTCACAAGCTCTACGATTTCACTGCCAATTCCTTCAGTCTCTCCACCAATTACCAAAAATACGTGCTGAAAACTGGCGTAGTCAACGTCATTGTGAGAAAGTAGAGGTATTTCTAGTCTTGGGTCTTCGAAGTTGCTATCTGCTACAAGTAGAGCCACTTTTGATTTTACAGCCTGCTGCTTTTCTTCATCGCTATGTAAAGTTGTACGTATCGAGGATTGTATTACATCCGTAGAGATGTCCGAAAGTATAGGGATGTAAAAATGTGCTCCACACGCTCCACGTAATACCTTCATGTTCCATGAGTCTACACACCCTTTTGTTAAGAAAACCTCCTTACAGCCAACACCGGCTGCAGACCGTAAAATTGATCCCAAATTCCCCGGTTCTCGGATGTTATCGCAGATGACAGTTAGTGGAACATTATCCTCGGGCTTCTCCGATCTAGAAATTACATCTCCAGGGTTAGGTTTCTGGAAAATCCCAATTATTCCTGTAATTGTTAAGTAGAATGACTCTTTAAGCAATGATTTACTTTCCGGATAATTACAACGTTTTCTTTATATTGAGACTGCACTTGAGAGAATTAAGAAAAACATACCAGGAGGAGTCGCTACGGAAGACCATGTTTGCATCAGTTTTGAACTAACTCGGTGAACTTCAAGATCAGATTTCCCTGACGTTTTCTGACGTTTTTCTAGTTCAAGAAAATCATTGAGACCTGGGGACAGATCTTTTATGGTTTTTAGAATAAATAATTTTTCCAATTTCAGCCTCGCTTTCAAAGCTTCCTCCACTAGGCGAACACCTTCAACTGCTATACGTTTACGACTTTTTGACATCATGACTTCTCCCATGGTCAAATTAAAAATACCGGAAGAGTGACTAGAATTTTGTTTTCTGCCTTCACCAGAGTCTTCCACTTCCACAGGGTTTTTCAAGTTCATTTGAAGTTGCTGTGGCTGATGTTGATGTACCCGGATGGGTCGACGGCTGAACGCAGCTTTTAAAGATGTGGAAGTCAAACTTCTGCCTCCACTGTCTACGCTAAGGTCTTTCATTGATCGTAGTACATGTGTCCACATTGTACAAATTCTGTCGTACCGCTGCATTTCTGTTAGTGGCTGTAGGCAGATAAAACATTATTATATATCCTCTCTCGAAACATTCTGATACACAAATCGGAAAAGTCAGGCTGCATTCATAATCAAATCCCTACAGTTTACAAGTCTTTTCGTATAAAAGAAATACATGATTCTCAGTTATTCCTTTGACATGACTTGCCATCAATATTTAGTTAATATTCAGCTAGATCTAAGTTTCCACGAGTTAAAGCTAAATATCAGCGTTACCATTATGCATGCTTCGAGAACTAAACAAAAATTGCAGGGAATAGTTTGCAAGGAGTCTAAATCTGGAAATGATCCCCATAACTTTGAGACAGAGAAACTGAAAATACCATTGGGATTCGAAAAACAACGTGTTTCAATCATTTCAAAAAGGCTTAATGTATACCGTCAAGTCACCACAGCCAGACAATGTCAACCTAAGCCTTATAAAATATCATACGGACAGTTGAATGTATCTTAACGTAAAAGGACGTCCATCCAGTTTCGAATAAAAATTTCGGAAAAACAAATTCCACTGGTAGACAATGACAATCAGACAAGAGGCCTGACAAGATGTATGGAATACAACAACCAAAGCGAATGAGGCTGAAGCGCTGTCACCCTTCAGTTTGAATAAGTGTCATCAAGTCCAAAACATGGTATCAAATTTCTCCAACATTTCCCCACGCCTCCGGAATTCTCGAACCGATGAATAAAAACAACATGAAATTCAAGAGGTACTTCATCCAAACTAACTGGTATCCTTTACAAATACTCTCGTTCACATCTACGTCTATAAGCCATCAACCACAACAATTAAAATAGAATCTACGCCTTTGACACTTGTACATGAAATGTCACATTTCTCCGATTCGAAATTAAATTGATCATGTAATGCCATGTTGTAGTGATGTTAATATCAACAGCCTTTTATACATGAACACGAGTTTCTCTGAAGCTCTCTGGAGATTTGCTTTATTTCTGACGTTACAAATCGGACATTTGGATTTCACCCCAACTTTTTTTGCCAAAGTTTTATCCAGAGAGCAAGTTTACTAATTCGTTTGCAAGCTCTGTCTCATAAATCCTCACGTTATATACATGAATATGCTATAATCTGGAGATATTGATGTCTCCTCCGAGAAATCCCTGTGCAACTCAGCCATCAACCTCCTTTCTGGGCTGGAAGCAAACTTGAAATGAAAATATTGTTTGTAATAAAACCTTTTACTATTTTGCCTAACTATATCCTGCTTTTTATGGCAAATATGGAATATCGGAATGTAATAGCAGGATTACCTGACCATGAAATTGCTAAAACAAATAGCTACACAGCTGCATAATTTCCCTCGAGCAAAACAACATAAAAATACAGATTTATTTTAAATTCTCTCCAAGCCGCTTTACCCTGTGCATATATATATACAAATATATCTGGAGCAATTTCTACAACATTTTTTCAATATTCAGCCTCAGCCAGGCCAAACCCTTCATTTGTTGACATAAATTAACCGAGATAATTATTGTTTCTTTCTTCCAAAGATTAAAAACAAGCAGCTTCGAGCGTCAAGATCCAAGGATCTTAGTAGAATAATAAAGCTTTGGTTGGCATATCTCATAAAAAAATCTTTTCATAGCTTCATCTCAAAGCACATATTCCACATAGGATTCCTTACCACATGGGAATTTTAAAGTACCTATACAATATTTGGTCAGAACTGGAGCGGAAGAAGAGAAAGGAAATGTAAAAGTTGGGAAGTTGCCAGAGCCAACAATGACATCGTTATATCATGAGCGTACGAGAGTGAGAGATACAAAGGCTCATGTCAATTTGTCAGTTGCAATTAAAATGGGAGCTGTGCCACATTATACGCTAAGCTCCTGACACTCCCGAGTATATCTTTTACACTCTGCCCAAGCATTCACTAAACTGACACACTAGAAACACCGAAGTGACAACTCAGACCGAATTCTAAACATATCTCTCGCAAGTTCCAGTGTATGATTCAAGACAGAATTCATATGCACTATACCACATACACTCATGAACTAGATTGAAGGCCGTCGCATGGTTTGAACATGCAACTGAATGACATGATACTCCTACAGCTCATACTCACTTGAGAAATGTCGACCGATTTCCATTGGAAGCTACTCCTAAGTTTCTATCAATCTAGAGAACTAAAGACACTCAAGTATAGACCAATGATAATAAGATAGTGAAAGTGTAGTAAAGGGATGATTTGTCACAAGCTCTCTCCAACCCGTAACTCCCTATCTTGTTTTTACACGAAGGTTTCTCCGTAAAGGCCAGCCTACAAACAAAGTTCGAATCGAAACCGTAAGGTCTTTTGTGCTGTCATTTCCACCCCAATTTAAAGTTACGTAAATCCTATCCTCCGAGTTTCTACTCCTTAACCCTCTTTGGGATGGGGTTCTCTATTATTTACAACAAACAACAAACATTAAGCCTCAACGGAAAACAATAGAAGTAAAGATGGAATGATGTATTAACCGGACCTAATTATTGTCAGCCAGCCAGTTATGCATGATAAGAAGAATTCACATTTCATTGACACTCACCGTTCACCGTTACAGTCACGGTCAACGCTGCTCACTCACTGTCCACTTAATAAACTGTGAAGTGCAACCGGGCTGGAGGGTGCTGGGCGGAGCTCAATTTCAACCCGACATCTGTAATAGGAACATAAATATTTAGTACGACCCTACATATGACGACGAAGATTGGTTGACTTTCCACTTCACTTTTGTAATAATTTAAGATACGCTTTGATGATTGCAAAGATATCACGGAATGGATTCTTTATATTAGTAAAATTGCCTAATTCCTAATTCTACCCTGTCAATCCTTCGGCCCGTCAGACAAAAATCTCAATTAATTCTCAAATCCTTGATGTGAATGTGAGCCCAACCATTCAGTGCGAAGGGAACTCCCGAAACAATATAGCCGGATGCTTATCACTTCACACTTATCCCTCACATAAGTTTACAAGCTAAATGAATCAGCTTCGGTCTGGAAACTTACGCTTTGCCCTGACGGGACGGAGAGTGTGACGGGGATGGACTTGAAGATGCTGGAGAGAGTCCTCCACCAACTGCAGTAAACTTGAATCTGGAACTTTTAGTGAACTGTGACCTGTGTGTGAACTGCAAGAAAGAATGAAGGAAGATTAATTGTGAATTGTAATTAGTCTCTGGAAAATTCAAGGAAAATTTAAGAAGCGGAAACTCCAACTACGCGGAATCATCGGAGATTGGAACAAAAAATAGAAAGAACAAGAAGCTGACCTTTCACCTTTTTAATATTTCAGCTGTGGAAGAGATGCAGAAATTGATTGCAACTAATTAATTACAAGAAGGAAATTGCAAGAAGCAGGACTTTCCTCTCCACCTAACTTTACCGCCGAAGATTGTTTGAAATTTCCTAGCCACCACTTACCCATGGATGTCTTTACGACCCTCTTCTTCTACTCTCCTGTGCTAAGAACCCTGTGGGGTACATGGGCATGGAGAACTCACAGTCCACGCCCTCCTTCTCCTTTCTTTCCCAATTTGATCCAACCGTAGGACGAGACGGACGGACTTTCTCCAACCAGCAGCGCATATCTCCTCCTATGCAATGTTCTGAAAAAAGAGAAAGCAGTGTGTGTAGTACATTACTAACCGGCACAACTCCCACACTGCCTTCAGTCAACTCATCCAACTCCAGTTGATAAGGCCGGCTTTTTTCATCCTCTGCACTCTGGCTGGAGGGAGATCGGTTGGGACATAATAGGAGAGGATGGCTACAAGTCCAAGTGCCTACCGGGCCCTTCACTACGTCCTCAAGATTGGGAACCGGAAGGAGGCGATGGACTTCTTCCGACAGGGACTGGGAATGAAGGTAGTTATCCAATCTCTCTCTTCCTCTTGACCTATTCCACGTCACGTCTCTCTTCTCTTAAACAGCTCAGAGGTTGACATAAGATTTATAAGGCTAGAGGTACTAAACTGTAATTGTCATTTGAATGAAGATTGGTGAGTAGAAGATTTAAGAGCCAGACCGTAACCCCAGACCAGGTAGGCAGGCAGGCAGGTTAGTAAGGTTTAGTTTAGTAGGGCTCCCGGCATGTGATATCTGTAATTATCCATGGATTTGATTAAAGTGACTCACTTCACGTGGCAGTGGCAGAAACTGTTGTAATTTCAGACATATCATTGTGCATAGTAAGACCACCTTATCCGCCCAATCCTTCTGCTACACAATTGTACTGCTACATTGTGTGTTCAGGGTCAGGTAGGTAGTCTATCTATGGTGGTATGGTGTACGATGGACATTGTTTGGCTGCGATAACGTAGATTGTGGAATGTGCGTATAATGACATAATGACATTATGAAGGGCAACGGAGCAAGTAATTAAAGTATCTGCTTATCAAATCATCAATATCCTTGTGTAACTAGATTTTAACTACTTGTCATCGTCCTATACCTTTCTTGTAAAGTCACATTTCAGACAGTTCCCTATTTCTCTTTGAGTTCGTATAGTGATGTCCTACCTAGTTCAGTTCAGGCGTTACATACACCCCTAGACTACTACTTAACACTTCTTATCTGTCATGATCACAGAGATAGGCATGTTGGTATTGTTGGTTAATGTGGTATGAAATGATGGACTCATATAATAAGTGGAATGTTCTGCCTTTATTCCAGGTTTTAAGACATGAGGAATTTGAGAAGGGGTGTGAGGCTACGTGTAATGGGTGAGTAATCGAAATACTCCATACAATCCATCCTGTCTTCAGAGCTCTTCGTCGAAAAGTTTGAACTGGAATGTATAATGAAAATGCGATGGCTGTGTGGAACATGTTCGTATCTATCGTCTACTTCGCTGTGGCGCGGATGGATTCCTTTTATATGCTGGAGTCCTCGGATAACAAAGATAGACTTCAGTTGTGAAGTAATTTAATCATAGGACATTCCATCGGAGTTTATTTCCGATCACGTACAAGCTCAACAAGTCCTTCACATAGCTATCATTTTATTATCACCATTATATCCGTACCAAGATTACCAAGATCCGACTAGTCTGGGTGTCTGGATGGCATGACATGACAGTCAGAAAAGTATTGGCCCGTATTGATCTCTGCTTGTGCATTTATATTCCTGTTTTTATTTAACTACCATTTTTGCAAAGCATTGATTAGTCGACAGTTTGACTTTGCTTGTATTGTTTGTATTACCTTTTCTCGCTCCCTGTGAATGATCATACAATCTGTAAAGTGAGGGGAATAATGCAAGGAAGGAAGGTTGATCAAGGGGCATAGCTTGGTGACTGATGAAATATATAAACAAAACTGTAGCACATAGCTAACTGCATAATAGGAATTAGTTGGTGATTACATCACGGTAATGCTACCATAAACTGTGGATGGTTGGAAAGATATAATTGATATGATATGATTCCTCGTGGTTTTTGCTTTTCAGGCCGTATGATGGGAGATGGTCCAAGACAATGATTGGCTATGGTGCAGAAGATGACAACTTTGTTTTGGAGCTGACTTACAACTACGGCATATCTTCTTATCGACATGGGAATGCTTTGTTTTCTATTGAAGTCCTCAAGAAGGATGTATCTGGACTTCTTGAGCTCGGAGCAAAAATCGAAAAGCAAAAGAATACGATTGACTCCAACGAAACTATGGATGTGTTCGTAATTTACAACAATGGCTATCGATTTGAAATCATCCGCAGTTCTAGTAATAATTAAGCCTTCTTATCTACTGTACCTTTTTCAAAATTAAGGAATAAGGATGTAGACAGTCTGATTTATAATAATACAATTCGTTTGAATTTCAGATGATAAAATATCTCGCGTCACAATCGCAAGTAGTGCACTTGATGGTATTAGCCTTCCTGATATTGCGGAGACGTTTTACTCTAGTGTCTTGGGAATGAAGAAGGTTAATGGTGATGAAATTTTGAAGGAATATGCATTTGCTCCTAATCAGGCTCTCCTTCGGATAAAGTACTTGGAAAAGAATTGTAAAGTGGACCATGGAACATCGTTCGGCAGGCTGGCGTTTGCCTGTCCTACGGCAGATCTGCCGCAGATTCAAGAGAAGGTATCAAATGCAGCTGAAGTGAAAGGAAAGATCTTGACGCCCCTTGTTTCCCTTGACACACCTGGAAAGGCAACAGTTTCCGTTGTTATCGTAGCTGACCCGGTAAAAACTCTTTGAAAAGCACATACCTATGTACATACAACCCTTTTTATTATCCTACAAGTTGCTCAAAACAGTTTTATCTATTATTACAGTTTGGCCACGAAATATGTTTTGTGGGGGACGAAGGTTTCCGTGCACTTTCGAAAGTTGACCTCACTGCTGATACCGCCCTTACCAAGAAAATATCGGAAGACAAGTCTGAAGAATGGTTTGCTAAACATGGGAAAGACAAGGAAGCGTCTACGTAAATATTAGTTTTTGTAGTGATAATTTGTTTAAATCAGGAATGCTTGCTCATGCTTGAGTATTTTTTTATAAATAAAGCACGTACTGTGTGAATTTGTTTGAAATCTCTAATGTGTCGCGTTATATTATGTATGTCAAATTTTTTTAGTTCGCCGTTAATCATTCTGCCGCAATTTTTTTAAATGTTTTTTCGATAGACGTTTAGAAACAAGAAAAAAAAGTATTTTAGATACAAAGAAAAATCAATTTGACGCAATATCATACAAAGATATTGCGGCAGAATGAAGAATTTCGCCTCTTTGCTGAAATGTGTTTCGAAATGTGTGCTGAAATCGACCAACCTCAACAATCTTGAAAAACCAAGCGAAGTGTCATTTCAAAATGTCTTGTACTACTCATCCGATTCATACTTGGATACGGAACTAGTGTTTCTGCCCTCTGTACATACTATTCACAAAAGAAGGATTCGAATTCGAATTGTTAACGAATTTTTTTTACATTTCTTTCTGACAGCACTGTTGATTGCTGAACTTTAAAGCAACTACAGCAAATGAGAGTGAACTTTGGTTACTTACTGACTGTCCATTGTAATTGTAGGTATGTAGGTTAATGTTGTAAACTTTTGTTCTCTCGTTTTCGCCCCTTGTACAATATATACACATAATATATGAAGTCCAATCTTCTGAAACAATCATGCTTATGGAACCGTTTTATAAATTACTAGTAGCAGGCAAAAAAAAATGCGCTTGGTAAATCAAGTTTAATGAATGGAAATTTTACCAATTTTTATGCTTAACCCTACAACAAGGCTCTACAGCTAAAACTTACAGCAACAATCTCACAAGGGATTGAAAGTTCTTTAGTTCCTTTATTTATCAGATTATAAAATGTCTAGCAATCCTGCTGTTAAAGCCGCTAGGTATTTTTTGCACAAATATTCTAGGTAATAACAATTAATACATAGTTTCTGTAATGATTAGACGAAAACTAAATGTGAACATTGAACAAGAGCTGCTGCAGATTGACTATAAAAATACTGTGCATTTTTTGAAGAACATCATCTGCGTTAACAAGTTTGAAAATTTTAGATTCCGCTTTCCTTCACTAAAAACTAATAAACACAATTTTCTTGGGACCATTTGATGGGTGTGAAAATCTATGTATTAAATCTACTTCTTACTTTCTTAGGTGTCTAGTACAACGCCTTAAAAATCACATTGCACAAACATTAAAATAAACAAATTTCCCTTCTCTTCATGCACACTGTCTAAATAAGACTAGAAAGTTGTATTCACGGCCGGTCGTCCAGCAACAGACGCAAGTCATGCTCGTCGAGATTCCCATCCTCTGACTCAGCTTCGTCGTCGTCCTGAACGTACTTGGAGGCCGATTCTATGTACAATCCGACCACAATATAATAAAGGATTTGAAAATTTAATGAGTAAATTACATGTTGTTGTGGAATATTGACACTCACCAGTTCTCAAACCAAGTCTTTCTTTCACAGGCCGTCTTTCATTAGTATCAATGTCCCACCCGTTCAATTCAGTGCCTTTTGGCATCAGTCTTCCACTACCAAAGACAGTTCTTCGGCCGACGTATTGAGTCCTTCGAACGGCTTGTAGCTTCTGGCGAGTTTCTTCTTCATCCGCGTGCATTTTCATTCGAGGCCCACTGAGCCGACTCCCCCACAGATCATCATCGTCATCATCTTCACCGTCTAAATTTCCACCAGGTGATCGATCCACGTCTTCTTCGTCGGACCACACTCGTTTTCTACTGACAGCTTCCCTTGATGTCCTATTTAGTGAAATGTCAGAGATCTTTTCAAAGTCATCGTTAAACGATTTGTTCTCCTTCGAACCCAGTCGTTGGTGAATTGAAGATACCCGGGAGGCCCCAGCAGAAGGTTGAAAGTTGTACTTCCTTGAATACGAGGTCAACCCTGCTGATGGTATATTTCTAGTATGTCGAGTTGGGATAGGAGTACGAACTCGAGTTTGAGCTTTGTTCCGTCCAGTTTCTTCTTTTCCCCAGGAAGCACTTAAAACGGTCCATGCATTCTTATTGTCGATTTTAACTTCTTCTTCACTCGAACTGGAAACTACTTCTACCGACTCCACCCTTGCTCGTTTAAATTTCCGGTTGACTTTGTGACGACCTAAGGTTATAATAATTGTATTACTTTACATGGCATGTCATGATTATATTGGTAGTTTGGTAGTAAGTAAACCTTACCATTTCCATCTGGACGAAAGTTCGAGTTTGGATTTCCAAACTTTTTGTAATATTCACTGTGCTTTTCTGCTCGCTCTTGTTTTTTATCTTCTGTCTTGGCAAATCGCATAAGGATGCCCTTGTTGACTTTGTTATTATCGGGATTTGCAAATCTCCAGACATGCCCAAGTGGCATAGGCACAGTAATCGCTTCCTCTGGTATGATCGTGCTGTTACTATAATCCAATTTAGTAGTCGTATCGCCTCCAGTGATTGAGTGTTTCCGAGGAAGAGATTCTTCATCATCCAAAGAAGGTTTATCCTCAATAAGCAGGCTCTTCTTTTTTTCAGCTCGCTCTGGATCCACAGCAATAGGTTTTGTGATCTTCAGCAATGACGCCGCTGCTTCATATTTGTCTCGATAAATAACAACACCTACCAACACCGCAAACAAATGATTCGTAATTCGTATCTTACTTCGTAATTAAAACTATCACAAAATTAGTATAAAGCTTACAACACGCATCGTTAACCCATTCCATTTCTCGAGGGACTAATCCTTGTTCATATAAATAACCAAATATTTCGTCCGTGCTCATGTTGTTCAGTCCTCGTATGAGAACAGAATCTAATCGGTAAGAAGGGTTGACCTTCTCAAGGCTCATCAATCCAAAGTTGTCGCTCATAAGACCCATGCTAAATAAAGTATTTCTGAATTATTGATATTTCAAAGTGATTGTACACAAGGATGTGACAAAAGCGAAATGATTTGGGGACAGCTTCGGTATTTTTAGAATGTGCAATCATACCTAACATAGAAGTTTACCAGTTCTTCGTCAGTAGGCTTCGTCAGCTCTTCCACAGTTTGAGTAAACTTGAACGGAGTATCGCCGAAACGAAGAGCTCTGGTTACTCGTTTTTGCATCTCCTCCGTAACATATGGATTAGGATAACGTCGAGGTTGTCGCGGCATTGAGGACGAGTCAGTTATTGACTGACTATCGTTTAATTCTGATTTCTGAGGTTGTGTGTTTTCACCATCCCCACAAAATCCAGGAGAATCAACGTCTATCGAAGACGAAACAAATATTAGCCGAAAGCAATTTATATATTTGAGGATTACAACTATGAAATCCTCTAGGTTGACGAACCCATTTGTTCAGGGGAGCCAGATGAGTTGGAAGAACATTCTCCATCTTCTAAGTTAATAGGTCCAAATTTAGCGTCCGGGACTTTTATTTCCGCTTTGAATGGGATCACAAAATCGTTAACATTATCGTCGGCTTGCATCTCGAATCCAATAGCTGCCTCAGCACTATCGTCTTCCATTCGCTCTGCGTCTTCACCATCCTGATCTTCATAAAATTCGTTTTGTACTTCAATCCGAATGTTCACCTCGCTCCCAACTTCAGGTTCCGACATAATTCTCTTTTCCCGGTCTGTAAATAATCGGAATTACAATTTAAAACAATGCTTAAATTACTACTTCATTACGATCACGGCTGTCTCTAATCTCGTCTCCAATGTTCTGAGATCTATTTCTAAAAAGAGTTCAAACCGAATTCCATCGATCAGCATATTAAATTAATACCCGAACTTTTAGATTCAAGATTAACAACAGAAGTGTAATAAGGCTTCAAGTTTCTTATTGTGTATTGCACTCATTGAACTACACAGTCAACAGACAAACTTCCTCGTAAATTCGTAATCAAACCCTCAATTGTGAATTGTCAATATTCAGAAGTTCAACATAATTAATTCGCGATTAATGTAATAAATATCCCTCAGAATTTAAAATCAAATCATCTTACCCAAACACCTTTCAATACCAAAAAACAAAAAAACAAAGACGGGTCAAGAATGAAGAAGGCTCACTTATGAATTACAATTTGTTGATTTTTGTGTCAACCCAAGCCGCTCCGACCATCAACCAACACCATCAATCAAGCTGGGACTTCGTACTTCGAGAACTATAATCAATAATACAGCAGAGCCGTTTCAGTAAAGAATTAAGAAAGTTTGGAATATTTTGAAAACGTGCCGGAGGAAGTGCAAAAAATAGACGAACCTGCTTTACCAAACACGTTCAATCAATGTTGAGGACTGAAGGAGAATGAATGTCTGCTGACTGAGTGGCTGACTGCCTGATTTCAGTGGTAGTGGCAGAGTAACAGGTTGACTTGAAAGGGAGACAAGTCTGATAATGCCCCAGGCGGAAAGTACAAAACAATCCGCCACTTCTCAACAAATCCCTCGGAAGGAAGTCTGCATTTCCAACAACTCTTCCTTTTTATTTCTCCTCCTAGATTTCATTGTTCTTGGAATTGTGAATTGACAGAATTGACAGAATTTATTCCGTTCTTCAACAATCAGGGGGGCTGAGGGGGGTTCAAGCTCCTTATCCTTCTGCATCAAAAGTCCATATTATTCATTATAGGGGTTTGTGGAGACTCACACAGTGCACACGAGGTTTCTTATTGCTTATTGAATATACGAAACACGAGGACCCAGTCCATCACAATCCACAATCCTGGAATTGACAGTTGCAATCGTATTGTACTCTGGGCTAGATTGTTGACGTAC